>JAUPTC010000100.1:0-5000 GCA_030762895.1 Sophora flavescens | reverse complement strand
CTTCCTTGGCGCATTCGGCGTCGTAGTTTTTTTAATGGGTCAGGATGGGCTCACACGAGGAGGGTATGTCCCAACACTAGGGGGACCAAGGCACCATGCACCTCAAGCTACACCCAAGGAGTCAAACAAATTCACGGGTCGCACTGCTTTGTGAGGATTCGACAATGATCCTTACGCAGGTTCACCTACAAAAACCTTGTTACGACTTCTCCTTCCTCTAAATGATAAGATTCAGTGGACTTCTCACAATGTCGCCGGCAGCGAACCGCCCACGTCACCGCAATCCGAACACTTCACCGCAACATTCAATCGGTAGGAGCGATGGGCGGTGTGTACAAAGGGAAGGGACGTAGTCAACGCGAGCTGATGACTTGCGCTTACAAGGAATTCCTCGTTGAAGACCAACAATTGCAATGATCTATCCATATCACGATGAAATTTCAAAGATTACCCGGGCCTGTCGGCCAAGGCTATACACGTTGAATACATCAGTGTAGCGCGCGTGTGGCCCATAACATCTAAGGGCATCACAGACCTGTTATTGGCTTAAACTTTCGTGGCCTGAGTGGCCATAGTCCCTCTAAGAAGCTGGCCGTGGAGGGTTACCTCCACATAGCTAGTTAGCTGGCTGAGGTCTCGTTCATTAACGGAATTAACCAGACAAATCGCTCCACCAACTAAGAACGGCCATGCACCACCACCCATAGAATCAAGAAAGAGCTCTCAGTCTGTCAATCCTTACGATGTCTCGACCTGGTAAGTTTCCCCGTGTTGAGTCAAACTAAGCCGCAGGCTCCACTCCTGGTGGTGCCCTTCCGTCAATTCCTTTAAGTTTCAGCCTTGCGACCATACTCCCCCCGGAACACAAAGAATTTAATTTCTAATAAGGTGCCAGTGGAGTCCTAAAAGCAACATCCGCTGATCCCTGGTCGGCATGGTTTATGGTTGAGACTAGGACGGTAGCTGATCGTCTTCGAGCCCCCAACTTTCATTCTTGATTAATGAAAACATCCTTGGCAAATGCTTTCACAGTTGTTCGTCTTTCATAAATCCAAGAATTTCACCTCTGACTACGAAATACGAATGCCCCCGACTGTCCCTGTTAATCATTACTCCGATCCCGAAGGTCAACACAATAGGATCAGAATCTTGTGGTGTTATCCCATGCTAATGTATCAAGAGTGTAGGCTTGTTTTGAGAACTCTAATTTCTTCAAATTAACAGCGCCGGAGGCACGACCCGGTCAGTTAAGGCCAGGAGCGCATCGCCAGCAGAAGGGACAAGCCGACTGGTGCACACTAGAGGCGGACCGATCGACCCAACCCAAGGTCCAACTACGAGCTTTTTAACTGCAACAACTTAAATATACGCTATTGGGGCTGGAATTACCGTGGCTGCTGGCACCAGACTTGCCCTCCAATGGATCCTCGTAAAGGGATTTGGATTGTACTCATTCCAATTACCAGACTCAATTAGCCCGGTATTGTTATTTATTGTCACTACCTCCCCGTTTCAGGATTGGGTAATTTGTGCACCAGCTGCCTTCCTTGGATGTGGTAGCCGTTTCCCAGGCTCCCTCTCCGGAATCGAACCCTAATTCTCCGTCACCCGTCACCACCATGGTAGGCCACTATCCTACCATCGAAAGTTGATAGGGCAGAAATTTGAATGATACGTCGCCGGCACAAGGGTCGTGCGATCGGACGAGTTATTATGAATCATCAAAGCAACAGGCAGAGCCTACGTCGACCTTTTATCTAATAAATGCATCCCTTCCAGAAGTCGGGGTTTTTTGCACGTATTAGCTCTAGAATTACTACAGTTATCCGAGTAGTAGATACCATCAAACAAACTATAATAGATTTAATGAGCCATTCGCAATTTCATAGTTTGAATTAGTTCATACTTACACATGCATGGCTTAATCTTTGAGACAAGCATATGACTACTGGCAGGATCAACTAGGTAGCATCCACCAACAACTATGCCCGAAGTGCAAGTGTTGTCAACGCAAGCGGAAAAGCAACCCAGGCACCAAGGCAAGCGTCGTTCATGGCAAACGATAATATTCCGAGGGACTCGACGGGGCACAATCAAGAGCCCACGTTAGCCACATGCACCGCATCCAGGAGAACAGTAGATACCAATGACCACGTGAGCTGTACAACACACAACACAAGCGAAACACTAGTACTACTTTCAAATCCACTAAACCTCACAAAGGAAGCCTAGATGGACCGAGTCTTACGAGGCACATGAATACCGCCAAATGGGTAGGCAACACAGGAACCACAACACACGCCAAGGCCACCGCAACACAAGGCGAAGCTGACATGGATTTCTGTCTGACCGTTCGATGACCACGAGCACGGAGCCAGCCAGCACAAACATCCCGACCACCACTCACACGCCATCACGTTTGCAAGACACAATACAACCGAACGAACCATGCCCCGCATTGCCATCGGCAAGTAAGCACATGGAAGCAACGACAAGCACCGTATCCGCATCGCCAGGCACGACCAATATACGAAGTCAACATTTTTAAATCGGTTGACCAACAACATCGCGAGGATCCTTTCCAATACGCCTTCAGTCGATCTATTGTTGGACACCCCTTCCAAGGTCACTTCAGGACGAACGCCCGTCTCTTGGTGCTTCGGCTCCGCCACGGAAGGCATCACCCAACACCACGTCCATCCACAGCCAAGATCGGTGAGCCGCGCACCCACAGCCTCACCACACCATCGAGTACCCCACGAAATTGATAAATATCGAAAGCCAACATTTTTAAAAACCGAAAACATCACGAGGATCCTTCCTAATGCGCCTTCAACCGATCTAGTGTTGGACACCCCTTCCAAGGCCACTTCAGGACGAACACCCGTCTCTTGGTGCTTTGGCTCCGCCCCGGAAGGCATCACCTAACACCACGTCCATCAACAACCAAGGTCGAGGAGCCACGCACCCACAACCTTGCCATACCATCGAGTACCCCACAAAATTGATAAATATCGAAAGCCAACATTTTTTAAAAACCAAAAACATCGCAAGGATCCTTTGCGATGCGCCTTCAGCCGATCTGGTATTGGGCACCTCTAACAAGGCCACTTCAGGACGATCACCCGTCTCTCTTGGTGCTTCGGCTCCGCCCCAAAAGGCATCACCTAACACCACGTCCATCCACAACCAAGGTCGAGGAGCCGAGCACTCACAGCCTCGCGACACCATCGAGACCCCCACGAAATTGATAAATATCGAAAGCCAACATTTTTAAAAACAAAAAACATCACGAGGATCCTTTCCGATGCGCCTCAGTCGATCTGGTTTTGGGAACCCCTAACAAGGCCACTTCAGGACGATCACCCGCCTCTTGGAGCTTCGGCTGCGCCCCGGAAGGCATCACCTAACATCACGTGCATCCACAACCAAGGTCGAGGAGGCGCACGCCCACAGCCTTGCCACACCATCGAGTACCCCCACGAAATTGATAAATATTGAAAGCCAATGTTTTTATAAACCAACAATAGGGCGAGGATCCTTTCCGATGCTCCTTCAGCCGATCTGGTGTTTGAGCACCCCTTACAAGGCCACTTCAGGACGATCACCTGTCCCTTGGTGCTTCGGCTCTGCCCCGGAAGGCATCTCCTAACACCACGTCCATCCACAACCAAGTTCGAGGAACCACGCACCCACAACCTTGCCACACCATCGAGTACCCCACAAAAATTGATAAATATCGAAAGCCAACATTTTTAAAAACAACAAAATCGTGAGGATCCTTTCCGATGCACCTTCAGTCGATCTAGTGTTTGAGCACCCCTTACAAGGCCACTTTAGGATGATCACCTGTGTCTTGGTGCTTTGGCTTTGCTCGGAAGGCATCATCACCTAACACCACGTCCATCCACAACCAAGGTCGAGGAACGACCCACCCACTGCCTCGTCACACCAGCGAGTACCCCACGAAATTGATAAAATCGAAAGGCAACATATTTAAAAACAAAATTGACAAAATTTTGAAAGCCAACATTTTTAAAACGGGTGCCATCCACATTGCAAGGATCCTTATGATGCGCCTTCAACCGGTTTGGTGTTGGGGACCCCCACCTTGGTCACATTCGGAAGATCACGCGTCCCTTCGTGTTGCGGATCCATCCCGAAGGGCATAACCTAACACAACGTCCATCCACAACCAAGGTCGAGGAGCCACACCCATGAATCCTCAACACACCATGGAAAATACCAACAAAAAGGGTCGAATCCGATGCCCACATTTTTCCCCGCGTCCACCTCCCGGTCCCGCCCCTGGTCCACCTCTCGGGTACGCCTCGGGCCCACCCGCGCCCCGGCCTAGAGTCGGTCGTTCGGAAGATGACTCGATCGAGTCACCTACCATGCCGTGGGCAAGGTCGATGTGCAATGTTGGGGATCATTGCACAGGTGTTTGGTGGTGAGGGGGTGGACCATGATGCACTAGGCTGGGCACTAGGTCAGGATCAGGCTGGCACCTCTCCCCCTTATAATAGCATAATATGCAAAGACCCAATTTCCAGCACATGACATCCTTTTTTGCTGGGGAGACATACTATTTTTTTCCAAGCTAGAGGTCGAATTTTGTCCTATTTTTTGCAGGAATGCTTATAAAAATTGGATCTAGGGGACGAAAAATTTACAGAATTGTTCATCAGACCATTTTTTTTATATAAATTTTCAAAGTGGAAAATCGAAACAATTCCCAAAAAATGGAAAATGGGTCTAGCCATCGAATTTTGAGCTGATTTTTTGCAGCCACACTACTTATAATATTCCCAAGGGAGACTTGGAGTCCTTCCAAGCTGTTTCTGTGCCCACAAAGTTTTGAGGCATTTCATGAAGGTTGTGATTTTTTATGATTTTTCAACCGAAATCAGGGATATAAGACAGTTCGACGACAAGGAACCTAGGTCACCAATTGAATTTTGACCTGAATTTTTGCATACACTCTTGCTATATTATTT
>JAUPTC010000099.1:0-102202 GCA_030762895.1 Sophora flavescens | reverse complement strand
AATTTCTTGAAAGACAATGCTTGAGACTAATGAAACTTAAATGAAAATAATGTTTAAAGATAAATATAGATTACATGAAGAATATCCATAATGAAGAAATAGATCAAAAATCAGATCTGGTGTCATTGACACTTCAGATCTATTTAGTAATAATGATGAGAGATTCGAGAATTAGAAAATAGATCAAAGAACAATCGTAGGCATAGTGAAAGAGTAACATACTTATCTAGACATTTAAAATGACTATAAAATTGATTTGCCATCTTATATTATGCCCCCTACATCCAATTGTTCCTCAGTAACAAAATTTTGCATCCTATCTTTAACTATATTGCTTATGATAAATTGTCTCATTCTCACCAAGCTTCTTTCTAGCTGCCATCTCCGTAAAGATGAGCCAAAATCTTTTAGACAGGCTGTGACACAGAAACATTGGAGAGATGCAATGCAAAGAGAAGTTGAAGCCTTAGAAAGCAATGGAACTCCGGACTTTGGAGTCCACCAAGGCAAAATAAAATGATTCAAAGTGATTTACAAATAAAAATATGTTTCAACAGAAAAACAGTAGAGGTACAAGACCAGATTAGTTGCAAGAGGTTTCACTAGAAAGAAGGGGGGAAGATTTTCAGACTTGAGGTTCACAAGGCTGAACTTGTCACACATGTGCGATACAATTGCGCCTAAGAGAGGTGTATTAGTCACCAATTAGACGTGGAATAATGCATTCCTTCATGGAGACTTAAGTGCAGATATTTACATGAAGGATTCCTCAAGGATTGGTGTGTACAGTGAGATATGAGTTTGCAAGTTGAAAGTCCCTTATGGCCTCGAAACAAGCCTCTAGAACTGGTATCAAAGCCCTACCACAGCCCTCCATGCCATAGGTTTCACATACAATCAAAAGCGTAATCACTCTCTTTCATTTACAGAAAGGAGTTTTCCTCACTGCACTTATCTATGTAGATGATGTCATTTTAGCAGGAGATAACTTTAAGTTTATGAAAGTCAAAACCATCTTTGATCAATCATTCGAAGATAAAATATCTAAGAACCTTGAAGTATTTCTCAGGGTATAGTAGTTGCAAGATCAGCCGATAAATTGTTCTGTCAAAGAAATACCTCTCGACATCCTCCAAGGAGACTAAGATGAAGAATAGCAGACTGCTAGAAGTTCTCTATGGAGCAAAACTGCAACTTCTGGGTGAATGAAAGGATCCCCACAATCGGCGCATCGAGGCATATGAACATCGTTGGGAAAATCAAGTAGTATTTGATCATTACTTTCAGGCCAGATGATTTACCATGCGAAGAATACTGTACAATTTATGAATATACCTAAACAAATTCACATGGATGCTGAAAGAATTCTTGAGGGATCTCAAAAACTACACCTCGATCGGGACTTATACCACGGGCGGCATGACTGAGATTACAAGCCTACTGTGATATGCAGCTGGGAGGCCGCCCTCACTCAAGATCTTGCACCGGATACTTCATCAAGTGCTTGGGAGACTCACCCATTTCTGAGGACTAAAAGGCAATAAGTCAGGCTAAGTCAAATGCTGATGCGTAATATAGGTCAATGGCATCAACGAGCGAAAGTGAATTAACTGGGCTCGTGGCCGAAAGCAGTTAGAATCAACACAACAGTAATCCAACTCGTGATGTTTTGTGACAACTAAGCTGTATTGCATATAGCAATGAATCCGGGGCTTCTACCATGAAAGAACAAACATGTATAAATGGATTGCTACTGCAACACTCTTGGGCATTACTTACGTAACACATGCGGAATTTAAAATTAAAAGATAATTTACCGGGCGCTTTCGGAAAATAATTTATATAAGTAATATAAGTGTCTCGAAATGGGTATGTAATTTTGTCATTTACTCCTAAGCCTTTGATCGCACACGGACTTACTATCATAGCCTAACAAGCCTATTTTAATTCTGTAAAGAATATAGTTGAATAAAAGTCAGTATTTTTATGCAAAAATTTCATTAGTAGCCTCCTCTCAGAATCTTACATCCTGCAAAAGAACACCGTTAAAATAATTACATTTTCATTCCGCATTCCACACCAAATACAACCAGGCGTAATATGCTAAAACAGTTATATCAATAAGTTGTAAAAGACCAAAAGGAAATGTGCCTAGGTTTCTATTCAAAAGATATGGTTCTCCTTGAGCTATAAACATCCCATTTAAACCAAAGGCTTTCTGAGCCACCACATACTATAAAAATAATCTAAGTCTCTAACCCTAAGCTTCGTCCCCAAAAGTTATTCCCGAGGAAAATTTACGTGATCACCCACGATCAAGTACTTCATCAAACTTACCGCATCTAAGTCTCCGAGTGACTTAGGAGCCTACCTTCGCACCATCTGTACTAAAGTACTCCAGCGATATTCAACTTAAGAAACCTGATATATATGTAAGGTGAGACACCAATATATGGATTTAATTACAATAACTAAATGCGAACAAATAGAAGGCACATGCACATTTACATGTTTATAACAACATGAGCATCCATATTATAGCATACAATTTATCAATGGGTTCCACACCTCAAACATCAACGTTGGAAAACTATGCTGAACACTTAATACATCATATAAACATTCACACCTAATCTCCGGAGACTCCTAACGCCCTTAAATGAGCTTCGATCAAGCTGTTGCCAAAAGAGGTACGCCGACTGCCAATGTGAGGCACGCTGATTTTACCATAGCCCACTCCACCGGAATAGTGAGAACGCCGATTTATGGATTTTTTTCATCGTATGTCGATGCCCAAGACGTAATGAATTTCATTATACAGGCTTGATTACCTAAAGTGGGCAATGAATACGCCGACACATGAATATCATAAAATACCCCCATTTCATTGTACGCCGATTGCCTTGGGCACAATGAATTTCGTCAGACGATTGCCCAAAGGCACAATGAACATGTCGATTTCAGCAATATCATAAAGATACCATGATTAACAACACGGCCGAGACAGAATATCACCAAGATATCATGATTAACCTCGAGGCACGCCCATGAATATGCATGCAAAACATTTTATTCTCAACCCTTTTCTTTGGATCTTTATTCGTCAAAGCTCAAATGCTTATTTACTCACATAGTTTTAACATCTTTAAAACTTCATTACAACACTGGACTTCACAACCCAGTGCTCAATCACTTTACACACCTCCCGACCGATGCACCACCACAGGTTCGTGGCAATAGAAAAACATCTTAAATGTTTAAACATAGTATACAACCATACAGTAGACACCAACTCTACCGGCCTCAAAGTCCAAAGGACCCCAAGTCCATACCAAAGAACTTAGCACCTCACGCCCTACATTAAGTTCCAAACCACTTTCAACACACTTGAATTAATTTCGTTTTGAGAAATCTTTTCAAATGGGAAACTTCAATAAAATCTTTAAATAATAAATTTTACTTTTCACAAAGGTGAGTCACTTGAGATTTTAAAACTTACTTTAGTACACGAACTGCCGCTTTTAAAATACTTGTCATTTCACACTTTTTCCAAATTTACCACAATTATCACTTTAAGGCTTTTTAAGCCAAAACTTAGCTTTTCCACTTAAATAATTTTCTAAAAATCATAATTAACTTATTTTCAACAATTAATTTCACAAAATAACTTTTTTATAATGTTGGAGGACTTTCTTACATAAAAATTAGTAAAGAGAAAATATTTTCACTCGCTTTGCTCCTCATCAGACTCACAATTCATTTTTTTGTATTACTAAATCATTAAAATAATAATAATTTCAAAACTCATTATTTTTCCAAAACAATATTTTTCACCACCATTATATTCCAACATTTCCATAAAATATTGAATATAATTTACACAGCCTTATTAAAGCTTTGTCCGATTAATCCTAATCACCACCGTCGGCTTCTCAAACAAATACTCACAAACAACATTCAACAACAATTATCATAATTATACACTGAAAAGGTCATGCATCATAACAATATAATATACAATCGCAGATAATCAAATAATTTAAAAGCAGATCAAACACCGATACGTGGATAAACAAACAACTTAAACAACATAAACAATTAACTCACAACCACATATAAATCATATCAACCATACTAAAGGCAAAATAGTTATTGAGAAAATCCCCGGTAAGCTCCCCTCTACCTTTGAAGACAAGCAGCGATCCTCGCCTATATGCCTCACGCCTCATATCACTCCATCACAAGCATAGCCGCACAAACGCCTCGCAGGGGGGAATCCAACTACGCCGCCAACAAACTTAATCAAGAAATCAATTACACATGATCAAACACACATTCTCAACTTTGATCTAAACACTTAATCTTATTACTAAAAGGTTATTTTCAAAGAAAATCATGTTTGAGCTTACGCTCACAATACCTTTGAGGAAATTTGTTTTGATTATAGGATCATGAAAATGAACTTAGAATCATCAATTAAGAGTCCTAACCCGCACTAAATCATAATTAATTACAAAAAAATGAATCCAAATTCAAATAAAATCAAATCAGTTTATGGCTCCTAAACAAATTTGGGGAAAAACTCATTGTAATTAAAGAATAATGAAATTTGGCTTAGGAAACACCAATTCGACGCTCTAATTTCATAAAAAAAAGTAAATTTCAAGATTAAAATCCAAATTAAGTGGTTAGGTTGGGGTTTCAAAATCAATTTGGGGGTTTTGAACCAGACACAAGAGTAGGGTTTTTGACTCACCCAAGGAAGAAGAAGTTGGGTGGTGGTCTGAGACCTCCCAAGTGGCGGCGAACGGCACACGCTGCGGCCGGGGGGGCTGCTCGTGGGTGGTTCTGCTCCAACAAGAGAGAGAGTAAGACCAAGGGAAAAAGAGATTAAGATGACTCACATAGGGAACCACCATGGAAGCGACGAGACGCGGCGGAGCATCACGGAGTGACGATCGCTCGACGCAGAATTGCCTCACGCAGCGATACACGGTGCGGGCGCCCTACGTTGAGCGGCGGCCGACGAGTCTTCCCGGGCGGCGGGCGGCTACTGCATGGTGAGAGGGAAGAGGAAGAAGAAAATATAAAGTAGAAGAAAAGGAAGAAAGAGAGAAGAAGAAAGCAGGAGAAGAAAAGAATAAAATGCGGGGGAGGGGCGCTGAGAGAGAGAGAGAGAGAAGAAAAGTTGGAGTTTTTAAACCAATTATTTAGTGACAGACAAAATGAGTGATAAAAGCGTTCTTAAAATAAACATGTTTTTAATTTTTGGAATCTAAAATAAAGATTTACAAAGATATGATTTCAAATTCAAATTAGAGTAAAGATTAATAATGAACTGATCAACTAAGAAAATACTCGTCCAAAAATTTAATCTCCGATTAATGTAAAACCAATTTATTTTCAAGTCTAAAATTAAATAGAATAAAATATGAAAATGCTTTTCTTAATCATATTATTTAAAATATTTTTCTCAGACTTTAATAATAATGACAATAACGCAAATTATCGTCTAGTAAGCTTGCATTCACCGAATACTCAGTTAACGACCCAATAAAATAATTTGAAGAGAGTAATTTAATTACTCAAACTAAACCACATAACAAAATGAACATAAACATTCAAATAAAATAATTAATCATATGTGTAAAAACTAGATGTTATAGCCATTTTGTAAGAGAAAGAATACAATCGGGTGGACATAGAAGTTTGAAAATTTGAACAAAGGATCAAGTGCAGATGTTTTTACTGAGCCACCATGCAGAGAGATTTGAATTTCTGGTCAGAATTGGGTATTAAGAACATACATGCACCAACTGAGGGAGGAAAGTGAATGAATGTTAGTTATAACCAATATTCTGTTATTTCACTTATGTTAGTTATAGTTAGTTTCTGTAATTAGATGCTGGATGTTATGGATCGTAACTAAATAACTCCTACTGTTAACTCATTCATTATTATGATGACAAGAAGACTTTGCAACACAGAAGCACATACATCATCCATAAACACATGAACTAATAACTAGAAGAATCTGAGTAGCAAGAACTCCAGTTATTTTAGAAAGACAAAACTCACACTTGACACTCCTGTCTGCTTGATAAAACATACCATTTCTGATTTCTTAAAGAGACAAAAATTCACTGTTTGGGATAATTGAATAGCCGCGGCCGACCGGATCTGGCAAAAGTGAATGGCGAATGCACAACCAGCAGCTGCTTCGAGTCGCTAATGGCGCGACCTAGTACGTCGATCTCCTGTATCTGAGCCAGAAACGAGCGACTAGTGGGGTGCTGGTCCCCTTCGTCGATCTCTGGTAGTGCTAGTAGATAGTGGTTACTCGGATGCTGGAATTGGAAAAGGGAGGGAAAATGAAAATGACAATTCTTTTGATAAGGGTTAGTAGTGGTTCGAAGTGCTTTAGCTTTTCTAAAATAGAAAATGATTCTGATGGTGGTTGGTAGTGCTTTGAGCTTTAATCGAGTGTTTTTAAATTTTAATCTTTTTTTAATATTTGTTTGTATATTAATACGCTTTTGGTGATTTTTTTTTAAAATTGTGAAGACTAAATCGTAATTTCGCCCCCCCGCTTTTTCACCTCGACTTAAATTGGTCCTCTCGACTTTTTTGCGAATTTATCCTCTCTTAAAAATTCAAATGTTATAAAATTTGTCCCCTCCATCTGATTCCGTCCAAATAAAAGAATTGGGGCTGCAGGGGGAGCTGCGACGCTACACTAATATTTTAAATAATATCGAATATTATTTTTAAAAATCGAAATAAAAAATATAAAAGGTAATCTGGTCGCTGATAAAGAACCACAACGTTCCCATGTGGCTTCTCTCCCTTCATCGCCTTCGCTTTCACCACCACTGGATTGAAAACCCATACGGTGAGATGGTAGAAACCTGCGCTTTCCGAGAAGTAGAAACCCATGCTCGGCGAGACGCAGAAATCTCAAGTGCTCTGCCACGGGGCGTGAGACGCAGAAACCCACTTTTCTACCACCATCGTGGCTCCTTGATTTATGATACAAATTGACTGGGAGGTGAGAAGAATGAGGGAGCATTTTGACAAGATTAAACGCACACACACAAGGAGGGGCATAAAAGAATGGGGTCAATGCTTAGAGATATCAACGAACTGATTTTTATCTGTATGGTGAGGGGGTCTTATCGATTTGTAATTTTTCTGTAAATACAGGATTAGAATCAAAAAAATTAGGGAATGTTAGAGGTGGGGATTCTGTTGTTAGGATTTCATGCTTTCAACAAATTGAGAATCCCAGAGGTGGTGTCATCTCTTAAGTTTTCGCAGAGATCAAGACAAAGGAAGAACCCTAGCTCCACACGCAGTCACGATCGGAATAAGAACCCTAAGTTTTGCTCCAAGTTTAAAAATAGTTTTTTCTCAAGAAACCCACATAAAACATCCCCAATTCTCGACGTCACCAACCTCCATTATCAAGCTGGGACTTAAAATTCCCTGACGAGGATCTTTTCGCAACATTTAAATTTTGGAGAGGATCAAATTTTACAAAAAAAATAGGAACCATTTTCAAAATTGAAAATTGGGGGACTAAACTAATTTAGGCCTTTTAATTTTAAAAATCACAAAAACGTATTAATATACAAACAAATATTAAAAGATTAAAATTTTAAAACACATGATTAAAAATTCATGTCATCGGCTGAAATTCATGTGCTTGCTTTCACTATTTTTAAATGGGTCCTATTAATTCAGTATTTTTTATAATCCAACCAATAAGATAAGTTATAATAAAAGAGCTGCAGAGCCAAGGTTAGCATGAAGTTTACGATGATGGACATTAAAGGTAAGAAACTAATTTGTAATATTGAAAAAATAGGAAATCAAATGTGCATACAAGAAATAACACATGATCAATAAAGACTTGACCAAAATGCGATAAAGCATATTTTTAAAATAAATAATTAAGAACTTATTCACTTTTAATTGAGGAGAGTCTATTTATAATATATAAAAGTTGGATTGCTGACTATGAAATCACCTCGTCAACTACTTTTGATGTTATAAATTTGTCGCCTTGATTTTTCATTTGACTTTTCAGTTTCTCTATACTAAGATTGTCTATTCCTCTTTTTTTGTTTTAAGTTTTAACCTTTCATTAATCATTCAGCATTCTTGCTTAAACATTTGAGTGACTTGACTTCATACTCTCTTTTTTATTTTATACTTTTGCTTAGAGGAGTCTAATCACGTAATAGAGATGAAATAAAACATTATGAAAGGGTTATGGGCTTTTGCAACATCCTGTCTTGTCTTTATCCGTTTATGGATGATTCCATGATGTCTTCTATGGTGCACCACTTATTAGAATTTTATAAACAGACATCACCTAAATGATAAAATCCCAACAATTGGATATTATGAATTTTTGACTTTTCAATACTATAAAGTGGTAAGATTAGCATAAAGCACTAGAATAGATGGTACACTCATTGAATCATTATTTTTCTTACCATGGATATATTAAAAAGACATCCAGATTTAATGATAAATAATAAAGGTAATCTTAATCTCTTTTTTTTGGTTACAAAAGTGCACCTTAATTCGATAATGCAAGTAACAAAATAAAATATCAATTTTGTCCTTCCCCTCCGACCCTACCAGCCACTCTCCTAACCAGACTAAACCCCTCAAGATCAAAACTTTCCCAAACCAGTGAAGATACGAAACAAAAATTGCAAGCTTGTCGAATTCTGATATTACCCTTTTTTTTTTTTCATAAGCTAAAAGAATATCATTAAAGAGTAGCAAAATCTGCTGAAAAGATCCGATAACATTTGGATGGGATGACCACTTAATCTCTCTTCCAAATTTTTAATCAAAAATCTATTCGAATATTGATTTTGAGAATACATAGATTCAAATTGTTGAGGGACAACTTTACCCTCTTTTATATACTACCTGACCTAAAAATTAGTTTTACGATTGTACCTAGAAGACACGGGGAAAAAACAAAAAAAATCTGCTGCACAAGAAGTGGAGACCGCAAATTGTACAAAAGATCTGCAACCTATCAATATAAAGAACTGTAACCTATGGCAAAAGCCATTACTTGGCATCAAAATTAAGACCCAACCCACAAAAAATCAAAGTGAAACCAAGGAGGCACACACCTCACCCCAACAGCCAAAGAACAAAGAAAATCAGCGCATAGTGCAGCACCAACATAACAATACCAAATGGATCCCATTAACACCGTCAAAAAACTCAAGAACAACAGTAACACCAGACAGGCCCCTTCAACACCAGCAGAATAACATCGCAGTTAATAAAAATCTAAACAATAAGCTGGGTTCATCTGATATTTACCCAATTAAAGCACAACAGATTGTGGAATCAACAACCAATTCTCTTTTTTTGTAAAAACCCAAAAAATTCTTATGGAAGCCCATCAGAGAAAAAGATTTTGCATTTCCACTCTCCATCCCTCTTTTCTCGCGTCGCATGGTGGTGAGGATGGCGGCACCACCGTCGGTCTCCTAATCTCTGCCATGCCTGCCGCAGTTACCGCCATTACTCCACTGCTAGAAAACTGTTTTTTCCCGCCAAAGGCATTTTACTTGTAACTGAATATTTTTGAGACATCATCAACACAAATACAGCAGAAATTATAGGCGCGGCATCAGGAATTAATGCCAGCTTCTTCTAACATTCTTAACAGACATGATAAGACTTTATGGGGTCAGTGTTAATCATTCAATCTCTTGCTGTTTTCACCACAAGATGAATATAGCTCAAGCAAGTTTTCATTTTGATTAATTCTTCTGATTGAGTCTAAAATTAAAGCATCATTTCCTTATTTTATAGCTACTAGTGTCCACTGGGATATTTAGCCACAAAGGGGAGTGAGAGAGGAAGGTGCAATAGCACCACTAGCCACTCAAAATAAATATGCATAACATGATTTCAAAGGTACGAATTATGGTGTGCTGACTCCTTTTTTTTTTTTTTAAAAAAATTACATTGCTTCCAATACACAGTGTAACCAGAACTTGCCATGCAACGAGAAAAACTGTTGCTATGACCAGAAATGGTTTGATTACTTTTTCCAAAATGAATAACTAAATGTGCCACACTCTAAAATTTTCAGATGCCTCTACTCTAATGTGATTACATTGACAAAAGGCTGAAAAAGACTAACAACCTAATAGTTATTTTGACAACACAAGCTTAAAACCGTGAGAAGGTGGTCTTTCTTTTTTTTGGTTTTTTACGAGATCCTCATGCACACAACCGATCCCCGAGTCGGTGGGATCAGCAGAGCGGCAAAACTCTTCCTCAAGAGTTTTAAACGCCGCTGATTCCCAATGACCAAGATTCGAACTCCGAGATCTTTCGCTTGTTCTGAAGAGATCCGTCTGTCCATCTCATCCAAACGCCTGTTAGGTAAGAAGGTGTTGCTTTTGTTAATGGATACAAATCTCCTATCCCAAAAAAATGATGCCAATCAAATGCCAAGAATATCCATAAGTATTCATGAGTTATGATTTAATTTTATTAAATCATAAATTATCATTGGTGGAGACAAAGAATGTGACAAAAAAAGTTGAATAGAGTATTTTCAACGATCCTTTCGTCATTCCATTGGTTTCTATGTAATTAATTAACCTCTCTATCAAATAAGGCCTCGAGCCTTGTGTTGAAGTATATTTTTCAACTGGGATTTCTGGCTTCGCACTCTTTCTTCTAAAGGGATGACCTTGGATTTAGCTTTTGGAATGCCTCGTGGCCATTCTATGCATCCTCCTCATCCCACGAGTTATGTGTGGATTCATGATGTCTCTTGAGTTTCCTTGTCCCGATAATATTTTCGAGTGCCTGAAGCTACCTTCAACATAACCTTTACAATATGGAGAAGTAAGCAGTTCCACGAGAAGCTTTTGCAGAAGAACTAGTTGTTCCAACATTGCGGCACGACCTTAGTAGTTTAGGGGAGGCAGAAGAAGCTCTACACTTTGAGGGTCTTGCTGATACATTGCATGCGCCATTTACTCCTAACTTTTCACCACATTCTGAGGAGTTAGTTGGTTCTAAAACAGTATCACAGTCACTATAGAGACTTGATTGATTTAATACAGATTTTTGTTCAACCTTTCTTCATCAAGAGTCACAATGTGGATTGTGGATAAAGGGCCAGTGAAAGTGGAAGGAAATCTGGATTAATTACTCTCTCATCACCAGTATTGTGTTTTCCTGAGCTCTCCATAAATGGCAAATATATCATCTGACGTTGAGAAATCAAATGAAAGCTCCAAAATTCTTGAACAATTATTGATTCAACTGCATTGTTTGGTCAACTGAGTTTCCTGTAGTTCAATATTGGTGCCAAGTTCAGCACCCTTGATCTTAAGAACATTTGCAAATAAGCAATCAACTGCACCACTTGATTATATTTATCTTCAAGGACAAGTTTTGCATCAGCTAGCTTCATTTGACACGTTCTTCACGCCATAGCTCAGTCATTTTCATCATCTTCCTCTCTTCTTCTACTTCCTCACAAAGTTTCATGGAAACACTCAGTAACCCTTCAAGCTCAGCCTTGTCTTCTCCAATTTGCATAGATAATTGGTTGCACATTTCTTGTGTTAGTTCTCTTTCTTTCTTCTCCTTCTCGTAGTTTGTCTTGGTTTCAGCCAGTTCATGCACCAATTTGGTATTCTGAAAACTCCATCCTCTCTCTCTACTTCTCCTTTCACTTGCTAACTTGTCCCTCAAGTAATCCAACATTGCTGAATCTTCTGGTATTCTCTTTGCTTCCAACGGATTTTTTGATCTTAAGATTTTGAAAAAAACTGTTCAACTTTTTTCTTAGAGGACTTGTGTTCAGCTTTAAGCTTATTGATGAACCTTTGAGCCCGATTTAGTTCTTCCAGCAGAGCTGTGACAACAGAATCATGGTGACATATTAACTTTGTGGCCTCCTCTTTTGAACATTTGGTACATGACAGAAAGATTGAAGCTGAGGACAAAATAAAAAAAATAAGACAAATTATAGGATCAAGAATGTATTTTAGTTATAGTAATTAGCATGTAAAATGTACCTCACGTTGAAGTCCATTTCTTGAACGCAAGATGGTTACTGGTCTACGTGCAGAACTTTTGTCTTTTTAAAATTTTCATCAGAATTGTGAGACAAAATTTCGACTTAAATATGATACCCATAGCTAAGAGAGTTATCAGAGGAATTTTTTTTTTTTTTTTATTTTTTAAAAAAAAATAATAATTTTATTTCTAAAAACTCATTCACCAGATAATCGATTGCCGGATATTTATGTGATTCATCATATATTTGCACATTAACAGAAATTTATTTATCAAAAAAAAAACAATTCACGAGATATTTACACATACTTAACCAAAAAAAATACATTCACCAAATAATGAATCGGAATTCACCAGATATTTATACTGATTCACCATATATTTGGCCATATTTAACCAAATTTATTTCTCAAAAACCCATTCATCGATAATGAACTGAATTCCGTGATATTTATACTGATTAGTTCACGGATATTTCACATATTTAACCAAAAAATTATTTCTCAAAAAACTCATTCACCGATAATGAATAACTCACGACATTATTAGATTCACTAGATATTTACATACTTAACCAACAAAATTTATTTTATAAAAAAACACATTACCGGATAATGAACTGAATTCACCGAGATTTATACTGATTCACCATATGTTTACATACTTAACCACAATTTATTTCTCAAAAAACCTCATTCATCGGATAATGAACTGAATTCACCGGATATTTATCTCGGATTCACCATTTATTTGCACATACTTAATCAAAAAAATTATTTCTCAAAAACTCATTCACAAATAATGAATCGATTCACGGGATATTTGTACTTCGGCTAGATATTGACATACTTAACCAAAAAAATTATTTATAAAAAAATAATTTTTTTTTAAAAAAAAATCCGTCTGTTGCGCACAGTGACAGCTGCGGTCGCCTTGTGTGACATTTGTTCATACGGTGGTCTCCATAAGTGTCCCCCAAAATCATGTCCGCTTTTGCTTTTCTGATGCAATTCAGGTTCATATCCCTTAAAAACTTCAATAATGCTAAACGGACACACTTTGCGGACATCATACGGCTGAAACAGTATGAGCAAGTGGCTGCATAGTGCGGCACTTCGTAGCCTACACCTTGTGACCGTAGCGAATCTTTTTTTTTTAAAATTTAAATTTTTTTATAAATAATTTTTTTGATTAAGTATGTGTCAATATATGGTGAATCGGGTATAAATATTCTCGTGAATTCAGGTCCATTATCCTGGAATGGATTTTGAGAAATAATTTTTTTGATTAAGTATGTGCAAATATATGGTGAATCCGATAAAATATCCGGTTTATTCGCTCATTATCTCGTGAATATGTTTTTTGAGAAAAAAATTGTGGTTTTATATGTGTGTAAATATATGGTGAATCGTATAAATATCTCGTGAATTCATTCATTATCTGGAATGTGTTTTTTTTTTAAATAAATTTTGTTGGTTAAGTATGCGTAAATATATGGTGAATCTGGTATAAATATCCTGTGAGCTTCAATTCATTATCCATGAATGAGTTTTTGAGAAATATTTTTTTTGGTTAAATATGTGCAAATATCCGGTAAATCAGGATAAATATCCTGGGAATTCAGTTCATTATCCGGTGAATGAGTTTTTTTGAGAAATAAATTTTGGTTAAGTATGTATAAATATATGGTGAATCGTATAAATATCTCATGAATTCAGCCATTATTCGGGGATTGTGTTTTTTTTTATAAATAAATTTTTTGTTAAGTATGTGTAAATATCTCTGTGAATGAGTTTTTTTATAAAATAAATTTTTTGTTAAGATGCAAATATCCGTGAATCATGTACAAATATCTCCCGAATTCACTCATTATCCGGTGAATGTGTTTTTTAGAAATAAATTTTTATTTTTTTAAAAAAGTCAAAATTTAAAAAATAAAAAAATAGAAATTGGTGATACAATAACACTACTGTAGCAGGTGTCGTATTTGTGTTCAAAAAACGTGTCCGTTTAGCATAGCTCTAAAAACTTAGCTTCTGGGGTTGTTTGTAGGTGCTGGGATGCTTGTCTACAATGTATTGTGTGGGTTGGTGTTTAATCTTATTACAAACAAAGAGATTTCGTATGTTTATGGGTTTGAGTACCACTTGTACTCTATTCAATGTATATTTTTGGCTTATATAAAAAAAAAGTAAACACTAACTAGCTAGGATTTCACAAGTTGGATACTTATTTACTTTACGTATTTGATTAGTAAAAATATGCTTGAAATAATTATAAATTTTGAGTGAATCATTTTGACTAATGTCTAGTGGCTCCCCCTATTTTTTTAATCAAGATCCGCTACTGAACTCAAGTGAGTTATGGGATATACTATGTAGAATAACAAATGTTAATTTCACAATCCATCAAGGTAATAAAAATTGCTATTTTATTTGTATTATTGTATAACCTTTTTCCCACTTGCATTTCAACCTTTATTTAATTGTTTAATTGTTATTGATATTATATAAATGCATTTTCAAGTTCATGATGGAGAGAATTATTTGTTGAAGTTGACATGAAAATATTTATTTAGAAATCAATGTTTATTTATATATATTAATTTATTTTATTTTTGCCAAATTTTATTTACTAAGCCTCATCCAACATTTTACTGGAGATGAACAGTAAAAGGGTGGAGGGCATAATCCTATGTGTTTTTTTTAATGATGTTATTTTTATTGTTTTAATAAATAGGTATAAATATCATTATTTAATATATTTTGTTTGCATTTTATTTGTTTACAATGTTTAACTTTTAATATGTAAAATATTTATCAAGTATTTTTTACAATCTTTATTAATTATGTAGTTCTAAAAAATTATTGGTCTTGGTTTTTATGGGATCATTTATTTAAACTTTATTATTTATTTTATACTTTAATATTTAATTATGTCTTTGAAAGGGTAATGTGATTGTACTTAACTTTGTCTTCAAAAACTTTGTTTATATTATTTAATTTTTTTTGCTTTATATTTTTAAAAAATATTGATTTAGATTTTTAAGTTGATTGTATATATGCTGGCAACACTGTCTACCAACCCAAGTGAGTTATGGAAAACATCGTGTAGAATAAAAAATGTTAATTTCACAATCCTCAAGGTAATAAAAATTGTTATTTTGTTTGTATTATTATATAACTTTTTCCCACTTGTATTTCAACTTTTTTATTTAATTGTTATTGATATTATAGAAAATGCATTTTCAAGTTTATGATGGAGAGAATTATTTGTTGAAGTTGACGTGAAAATATTTATTTAGAAATCAATGTTTATTTGCATATATTAATTTAATTTATTTTTGCCACTTTTTTATTTTTACATGTCGATCGATTTGTTAAACTTTTTTAGATTGTTTAGACTTTGGACGGATGAACCTATGTGGTAAACATTGTGGCGCAATGGTGGGTTTGAGGAGCAGTCAAGAAAAAATAAAAATGGTTTTAGAGGGATCATATATTTAATTTTTATTATTTATTTTCTAAAATATTTAATTATGTTTTTAAAAGGGTAACGTGAATGTACTCACTTTGTCTTCTAATACTTTGTTTATACTTAATTTGTTATGCTTCATTTTTTAAAAAACAAATAGATTTAGATTTTTGAAGTCGAGTGAAATGTCAGGAACATATTCTACCAACCCAAGTGAATTATGATGATATACTACGTGAAGAAATAATGTTAATTTCACAATTGGTCTGTAATAATAGAAATTGTATTTTATTTGTATTATTGTATAACCTTTTCTCACTTGCATTGAAGTTTTTTTTTTATTGGTTCATTGTTATTGATATTATAAAAATGAATTTCAAGTTCATGATCGAGAGAATCCTTTAATTGTTGAATATGGACGTGAAGGTATTTATTTAATAATTATTGTCTATTTTCATATATTAATTTAATTTATTTTGCCATTATTTTATTTTTTTACATGTTGATCGATTTGTTAAACTTTTTTCTAGATTGTCTAGACTTTGAAGGCATAAACCAGTGTTGCAAACATTGTGGCATAATGGTTTGGTTTGAGGAACGGTAAGGAAAACATAAAAATAGTTCCAGAGTAAAATTTTGAATATGTTATATGAATGAAAATATGGCGTTACCATATTTGGCTAGGCCACCTACTTTACTTTGGAATTTAATACATGGAGTAATAATGAAAATAAACTTATTTGTGATAGTAATAAAAATTATTATGATAATAAAAATAATATACAATAAATTAAAGTAATAAGTATAATGTTGATATTGTTATAATAAAGTTGCTTATATGTTTTAAGCTGTCAAAAAATTTATATGTATTCAAAAAAATTGTACATATTATTAGTTTAACGATTTTTATATTGCTTAATAATTATATAGTGACGTATTATTAAAAAATATCATTTCTATAATTTTTTCTACACTATCATAAAAGAATTAATATACACATAATATTGTCTATGTATTTTTATAATAATACAATTTTTTTAATTATCAATATTATCAATATTATAAAATTTTTTTAAAAAATTTATTTAATAGAAAATTTACCGACACGGGGGCTAAAACCTAGTCGGATATAAAGAGCAATCAAATATGTAACGACTAGTCTGTTTCTTCAAAGATCAATATTCCAACTGAAACCATTCTCGCATTTATTATAGGCGCTGGCATCTAGCCTACACATTCGTACGTTGATCCGACAAGATACTGAGTTGCACAGATGTTGAATAAAACCACAAGCGAAATGGAAAATAAATAAATACTAGTACTACAGTCTCCAAGCTTGAAAATCACCACTACTCACCCACCAAACATATTGGTCATGTTTCACAAAAGTGTATTCTTACTTGGTTGAGGGAAGAAAGCGCAATGATAATTAGTAACATGATTTTGTACGATCACTGAAACATTGCTTTCAAAAAGTTTCATGATATACCCCATCTAACAGGTAGGATCACAAGTTTAATTCACAAAAATGTACTTATATATTGCTAGCAGGTGTTCATAGCAGTATTGTTGTCGTAAGCTAAGGGCAAACAATTTAATTAAGTATTTGTCTAATAAATATTTATTACATGTGAGCTTATTAAATAATTTTTTTAATTAAATACTTATTTAATAAACTCACAAGTTCAGTTTAGCTTATTTCATAAACTTATAAAACAATTTATATATAATATTTTTACAAGTTAACTTATAAAAATATTATATATAAATTGTTTTATAAGTTTTTCCAAATATTTGTTTAATTATATATATAATATAATATAATAAAATAAGGTCAACTAAATTCTTTATAAATTCTTGCCAACGTTTCCCTTATCAAACTAGAGGTATAACTGGCCATTTTTATTTTTAGGATCTTATCAACGAGTGTTCTAAGAGTATTCGTTAAGAAAATCATAAAATGAAATTTTGTATATAAAAACTAAGTGTAACATTTTTCAAAATATTACACATATCATTTTCCCATACAATTTTTTTTTTTCTTCATTCCTCAAACAATATCCTTAGTGCACTCGTTAATCGTTAGCCTTCTCTTTCCTTTTATATGAGATTGTGATTATGCCTAATAGTAAATACCAACAACGGGAAAAGGGTCAGGAGAGCCTGTCCTAGCATTTGGCAGACTCATGAGATTGGGACAAAGCCACAAAACAGAATTTATGAAGATCATTGACCCCAGGAGGCGAGAACCAAGAAGGCTTTAGGTAGCAAAATGCGGGTTACCATCCTAACTCACAACATCAAAGGATGATTGAGCATAGAGGTATCCATTGGGCCCTGGTTGGGTTTATTCTGCAGTGAGGCTTACTTTTTACATCTTTTTTTTTTCCCTCACATATTACAATTCTTTTTTGTAAATTCCTTTTCCAAAAATGGTCTTTTTATCTCGTTAGTATATTCATATTGCTATTTTTCGAAAATTATTTTTCAAAAATTATTCTGAAATTAAATTCGGGACGTTCAGAAACTTGTTTGCGGAAATGTTCGGGCTTTAAATTCGGAAGACTAAAATCTACATCCAAATAATAAATTCAGGAAAAACAATTCCGGATGTTTCCGATCACGGGTAATTTTCTTCATTCATTCTCTTTTACTCTCCATCTCTACGTTCTACATTTTCCTCTTTTTTTGCGTTGGATCTTGGGATTGGATAGCCATTGAATTTTACCTTTTCCATTTCCTTCAGGAAGTCAACATCGAGAAGCTTCAATTGGTGGAAGCGAGAAGAAGAAGATCAGGCAATAATACGAGCGCAAACAGAAACAAGTTGAAATTCAGAAGAAAATGTAAATTAGTCGGTTAGATCTAAAGCTTCAGCAAGTCGTTTCTTGTTGTTTGTCCTCATTTCAATCCAGTGTTGATCTTATGAGTAGCCAACCTCTACTGTTGGTTGTTTGCAGCCCTTATTTTGATGCGTCCGGAAAATGAATTTTGGTAGGTATCCGGGAAAACAAAATCCGGTAGTTGTCCGGAAACCAATTGTAACACCAAGAAGCTCTGGTCGAAGCTCCTCGTCGACGAAGGCGCCAGATCTCGTCGCTGCTTTTGCCGGAAACGGACACTTACCGCCAGATCTGGTCGAAGCTCGCGATTTTGCGGGAAAAAAAGGTTTAAGGATGAAGACACTTACCGGAAGAGGAGGTGGAGGCTAGGCTGCGATGAGCTTGTCGTAGGGACTAGGAAGCGAACACGACGGAAAGGGTTTGGAGAAGGTGGAGCCACGGTCTCAGAAACAACCAGAAGGCCAAAACTGATGATGTGGTGTGGGAGAAGGAGAAGGAAAGGGGGGGCAGTTTTGGAAACAAATGTTGTTAAAAAAAATTAACAAGGTGTAGGGAGAAAAAAAAAGGTGTCAATAGTTGGGCTTCTGCACTACTTTGGTGTCCAGTTCATTCACAAAACTACTGATGGATTGGGTTAGACCCATAGATTTTACACACATTATGATTTTTATTAAAATAAATATCAAAATACGAAATTGTTAAATTGATATGCATGTCACGTTTTAATTAGAAATAATATATATTTCAAATAAAATAAAATTGGCCTAATTAGTTTTTCATATGAATATGACAAGTCTCGGACAAATTAGTTAAATAAATATAAGTTAAAGTAATGTTTTGGTCCCTATACGTGCGTGGCGATTTTCATTTGTCCCTATACGTAAAAGTTATCAATTTGGTCCCCTATACGTGACACTAATTTTCAATTTGATCTCACCGCTAATTGGTCCCTATATAAGAGGACCAAATTGCAAATTATTGTCACATGTAGGACCAATTCAACAAAAAAAATTGAAATCTGGCCCCACATGTGATAATTATTTCAATTTGGTCCCTATATGTGATAATACTTTACAATTTGGTCCCTCTTATATAGGGACCAATTAGTCGAGGACCAAATTGAAAATCAGTGTCACGTATAGGGACCAAATTGATAACTTTACGTGATGAGACCAAATTAAAATTGATGTCACTGGAAGGACCAAAACATTACTTTAACCATAAATATAATAAGTCTTGTCAAGTCAACACAAATCTAAAATAAATTAATATAAGCTCACATGTTCTAAAGATAAAAAAAAATAGCACCTACCACAAACAGACAAACATATATCTATATATAGATATATATATATATATATATATATATATATATATATATATATAAATCCAATGCCATTATCATATATAACATTAAAATTGATATAATTATTTACTTTATTCTCAAGTTTCTTGATAAAATGTTTATTATCGAAACCCTCTTCCAGTATTTTATTGCAATAGTTTCTTATATGCTTCATGAGTCAGTATTTTATTGCAATAGTTTCTTATATGCTTCATGAGTCAGTATTTTATTGCAATAGTTTCTTATATGCTTCATGAGTTTCTTATCTCTATTTTATTGGGTACATTCTTAATGTGACCATAATATGATATCTACACCAAATAAATTTTTTTTCGTAATATTTAGTTATTTTTTACACCACGGATGCATAGTAATTTTTTATTTTATCATGATATAAGTGTGAAGTTGTCTCATCGACTTTGCCAAGACTAATCTTCGCTTGGGGAATCGGCTAGTCACCTTTAGTGGGGTCTCCCCTTCCAAACACGTTTTTTTTCAATCCACAAGACTCTAGCCGAGACCTCACTTAAGAAACCCCGAGCTCGCTTTCACTCGAACCAATGTAGGGCATTACCAATGCATTGTAATTAAACAATAACTTTATTATTTATATTAAATATATCTACATATAAATTATTTAAATTAAAGTCAACTTAAAGTCAATGACTTTGCAAGCACACCACTTGATAGACGTAAAGAAAACTAAGGCAATTAAAGAGTTTAAGGAAGAGAAATTGACACGGTTATTTATCCCGGCTCACTCTTCAAAGCAAAGAGAGCTACGTCCAGATCCTTGGGGTGACCAAGATTTATCCACTATAACTGATAAGGTTACGACTCAAGTATTATTTGCACACCTAACCTCTTCAGGCTCAAGACAAGTATTGCTTTCATACCTAGCCTCTTCAGCTCACTCTGGTTTGTTTGAGAGATCGGGTTTGTAATAAATACAACTTCTCACAAAGCAGATCTTTCACTAACACTCGAGTGGTTTAAATGTAAGGCTTAGGAAAGTTTCGTAATAACTTCAAAATGATCGAAGAATACGAAATAAAAGAATGAAGAAATAAATGCACGAGGTAATGGCATTTTAATGCAATGTATATTCTCTCCTCCTTCATCTTCAATGGCTTCGTATTTATGGTCTTCAAGCATTTAGGATCCGCTAGAGACATCCCCGATGTTGGCTTCAAGCGTAACTTCACTAATTGCAATAGAGTTGTTCTGGCAGCCATTAATGCAATAGGAACGTTGGTTGTACTCTAACATGAAGGATCATGGCTTTATGCATCGTGGATACATCCATATCAAAGTTGTGCGGAGAGATTTTTGTACTTTTACCGAGTACACTTCCCTTTTGTGAAAGGACCAGAGGTACTAGGTAATAAAGCACGTTGGAAGCATTCTTTAACTGGTCTTTGGTTCTGATTATCCAAGGTTGCTTGAGAGAGTAGCTTTTGACTTTTCTTGATAATCGTGAAACTGAGTAGCAGAGAAGGCTTCAAGTCTCTTTCTGGTTCTTGAACTAAGATTCCATAATCCTTATAGAATTCGCGTTCATAAGATAAGTGCTTCCATCTTGAAAATAATCACGCCTATCTAGTCATTTGAGTTCTCATTTGGGCTAGTAGACGAGCTCCATATTAAGGACTTAGCAAGTCCAAAGACTAGTGGACGAGCGCTTCCATCACCTTTTTAGTGGATGAGCACTTCATTACTCTGTAGTGGATGAGAGCCTCTTTACTCTAGTGGACGAGAGCCTCTCATATTTTAGTGGACGAGAGCCTCTGCATTACTCGGGTGAACGAGCTCCATTTGCCACGCCATTGGACGAATACTCCTTTAACCGGTTGAACGTAAACTAGTAGACAGAGCTCCATATGCCACGCCATTGGACGAGCCATTTCGACCTTAATGGACGAGCTCCAAATGCCACGTCATTGGACGCATCCATTCTCGACCTTAATGGGATGAGCTCCAAATGCCACGTCATTGGACGAGCCATTCTGACCTTAATGGACGAGCTGTTCTGAGACTTTAATGGACGCGCTGTTCTGATACTTTAATGGACGCGCTGTTCTGATACGTTAATGGACGCTACTGCTTCGATAATTTAATGGACGCTCCAAATGCCACGTTAGTAGATGCTGGCTTTCATCACTTTGGTGGACGCAAGTTTCTATCTCTTACGCTCGGACGCAGCGCTTCAATCACTACAATGTTGGACGCCTGGCTTGTTTACACTTTGTTGGACGCCTCCTTTTTTACTTTGTTGGACATCCGCTTGTTTTACTTTGTTGGGACGCCCGTTTGTCTTATTTAATCGCACACTCGATAGACAGTTAGCAACCAATATGAAGGTTAATTAAATCATTAACCAATGTTTAGTTCTCATCAAAACTTAGGAAATGCACATCGTACATTTTAGAGACTTAACAATCTCCCCTTTTTTATGATGACAAATATTGAGATGATTTAATGAACCTGTAAAATATCTACAAAGAAAATAACATATATCTCGGTGACGAATCTGGGCAAGATACCCCAATGTGCAAGTAATACTGGTGGTGAGACCGATATCGCTTTCCACGAGGATTGGATGTCACTTACCGGTCACAAGTTCAAAGAACTATCTAGACTATGAAGAGAAATAAAAATAGAAAATAAAAGAAAACAATCAAAATCTTTTTGTATTTTTGTGAGTACTGGGATGCGAAAGGGTATGCTGGGACTAGACTTCACCAAACCTCCGACTCATGCACTACCAGGACTAGATACCTCCCATTCATGCTTCAAATATTAAAATCAATCCACCAAATTACTCAAACCCCGATTCCTGATGGCAAGAGCCTAAATCTACTAATAGACCCTAATTCCTTAGGTGGCCTAGATTAATGAATTTGCATTAAGATTAGGGATTACTAGTAAACCAAACTCCATTCCTAGACGCATGGTTACTAGGTGATTAATTCCATTCCGGTTCTAATACGAATTTCCCAATTGCATACCAAAACACTAATCAAGTCATGGGGTGCTAGCCACAACAGTATTAAACGAAGGAAATCAATCACTAATAGAGAAACATAAACATAGATTAATCAATCAAGGCAAATACATGAAGTTTAATTTAGTTACATCTAATGCCAACAAACAGGGATGAGCTACTCATAATTACAGAGAAAGCCAAACCAAAAAGTAGAGAGAAAAGGAAAGGAGAACTCCATTGAAGCTTCCCACCGCCAGCCACAAAGAACCCCTAACTCACCTCCCTTTAGGGGTTGGAAATCCTCCTTTAGCAGCTCCAAGTCTCTCTTTATTTTAGGTCTGGAAAGTCTCGTGTCGAGACCCTGATATCCCCTGCAGTCCTCGATCCGGATCCCTTTTTTCTGTCTTTTGCGCTCATATTTATAGAGAGGCCACGCCACCACGCGTGACGTGTTCCGGAGGCGCGCTGCCAAATTTGGAGCATCACGACCGTGAGCCTCATCACGGCTAGGCCGTGATCGGTTCTGCTGGCCCGTCACAGCGTGATGGTTATCACGGCCAGGCCGTGATGGCGCTTTCGACTTTTGCCTTCAATCTTCTCACTTTCTTGATCATGGACGTGATGGTCATCACGGCCGGTGTCATGATGGGTTCTGCTTGCTCATTTTCTTCACTTTTCAAGCTCTGTTTCATCCAAGCTCCATCAAGGCTAATTCGAGCATTTTTCCTTAAATTCCCGCAAAACAACACCAAGAAACCGCTTCACCCGCTCCAAGGGAAAAACTAACTAAAATCAAATAAAGAATGTCTAATCTATATGAAAAATGCATGCAAAAGTGTACAGAAACATGATGTAAAATCACACTATCAATATCAAACAAGTTGAAATTTTCTTTAAGCTAATAGGTTATATCATATTCATTCTCCCATTTCATATTCATTCTCCCATTCCCCTGTAACATATTACTATCACAAATCTCAATTTCTCCTATTCTCCCCCTTTTGTCAACATCAGAAAGGGATATCAAGTTTTATTTATGTGATATGTTAATGGCAAGATAACATGTTAAGAAAATCATAGTAATGCAGCAAGCATATTAGACATAATCCACTTAAACTATTGTATCATTACTCCCCCTGAACTAATGCTTAGTTTAAAGAACATGTATATAGGAGTAATGACAGATTTAGCACAGACATCTTAACATTCAGACATGTCATTCAACAATGCAATGCATGTTTAGATTATCTCTAATAAATAAAAACCTATCTTCTCGCGAGGGTTTAGTGAAAATATCACCATTGATTTTCAGTTTTAACAAACTTAATATCAAAGATGCCTTTTTGAACATAATCCCTAATGAAATGATGTTTGATTTCAATATGTTTAGTCTTAGAATGCTGAATTGGATTTTTAGTTAGGCATATAGCACTCGAATTATCACACCATACAGATATGTTATGTTCATAAATAGAGTAATCCTCAAGTTGATGTTTTACCCATAAGAGTTGAGAGCAAGCAACTAGCAATGAGATATATTCTCGTCAAAGAAGAGATAGGGCAATGGTTGTCCCGCCTCTTGCTTGACCATGAGACTAAACTTGATCCAATGAAGTTGACATCCTCCACTGGTACTTTTTCTTTCTATTCTGCCTCAAAGAAAATCAAGCATCACAATATCCCACTAATCAGTATTCTTTTGATCTTAAATACAACAAACCAAGATTAGTAGTTCCAAGCAAATATCTAAATATTCTTTTAACAGCCTTAAGATGAGATTCTCTAGGATCAAATTGGAATCTAGCACACATACAGACACTAAATTAAATGTCAGGTCTGCTTGAAGTTAAGTATAGTAGGGATCCAATCATACCTCTGTAGACAGTTTGATCTACCTTTTTACCTTCATCATCTTTGCTTAGTTTTGCATTGGGTTGCATAGGGGTTTTCATGAGCTTTGCATTTTCCATTTTTTATTTCTTGAGTATCTCCTTGATATATTTTTGTTGATGAATGTAAATTTCATCACTTGTCTGCTTGATTTGTAATCCAAGGAAGAACTTCAATTCTCCCATCATGCTCATCACAAATTCAGCTTGCATTAGATTTGAAAATTCCTTGCACAGCTTTTTATTAGTTGCTCCAAAAATAATATCATCAACATATATTTGAACTATAATAAAGTTCTCTTTAGAGCATTTTTTGAACAGAGCAGTGTCTACTTGTCCTCTAGTAAAACCATTATGCATGAGAAAGGAACTGAGTCTATCATACCATGCTCTAGGTGCTTGTTTCAAACCATATAATGCCTTTTTAAGTTTGAAAACGTGATCTGGTTTATCAGTATCCTCAAAACCAGGGGGTTGCTTAACATACACTTCTTCTTCAATTATACCATTTAGAAAAGCACTTTTTACATCCATTTGAAACAGGGTGATTTGGTGTTGTGCAACATATGACATTAAAATGTGTATGGTTTCTATTCTAGCTACAGGTGCAAAGGTTTCAAAGATAATCAATACCTTCTTGTTGGTTATTGGAACACCCTAGTTTTTACACCTATGATTAATTATTTTCTCTGGATGTTTAAATTTATTATGTTATGTGGTTTAGTTTGAGTAATTAAATTACTCTCTTCAAATTATTTTATTGGGTGCGTTAGACCGACTCAATTCATGAATGCACGCTTACTAGACAATAATTACGTTATTGTCACTAATATACCAAAGACAGAAAAATATTTTTCATAATATGATTAATAGAAAAGTATTTTCATATTCTCATCCTATTTAATTTTAGAGTTAAAAATATTTTGCTTTGAACTTAATCGTAGATTAAATTTTTGACCGTTGATTTTCTTAGTAGATAAATTCAACTATCAATCTTGACTCTAATTTAAATTTTGAAAGTATATAATTGTCAACCATTATTTTTAAATCAAAAAGCCAAAAACATATTTATTTTTAGGCTCAATATTTACTACTCATTTTGTACCCACTATTACTAATCACAAATTTTTCCTCCTTATATCTCCCCTGCCCTGCACTCGATGACAGAAACCCTTCTTCTTTCTTTTTTTTTCCTTTCCTCCTTCTTTATTTCTTTCTTCTTCTCCTCCTCTTTCATAATCCGGCGCGGCCCTTGAAGCCACCACCCAGCCATGGGTCGCCGTCGTAGGTGCTGTCCGGGGCGCCTGTTCTGCCGCGTCCGAGGGAGAGATGGTGAGTACGTGTGTGGATCTGTCTTGGTTCGCGTTTGGGTTGCGGGTCACCACCACGGTGACACCGCTAGCCGCCGCAGGAAGCTCCTCCGCCGCTAGTAATGGTGGTGCGGCCATGTCTTGTGGTGTTAAACCTCCTTCTTCCATTCTCCGAGGTTCACCGTCATTTTTGGTCATGGATGCTTCAGTGAAGCCGCCGCCGTCGTCCAGCACCGTTAGCGCCGCGCCGGGTTGGCCATCCAACCATCATGTTCTCTCTTCTTCACCTTGGGTAAGGGTTTTACCTCTAACCTCTTCTCTTTTGTAAATCCCCAAATTGATTTTGAAACCCTAACCCTAACCCTTTGATTTCAGATTTTAATCTTAAGATTAAAGCTTGTTTTATGAAATTAGGACTGTGAATTTGTGTTTCCCTAAACCAATTTCATTATTCTTAGTTTTCCTTAAATTTTAATAAGGAGCCCTAAAACCCCAATTTGATTTTATTTGAATTTGGGTATGTTTTTGTGAAATTAATTATGATTTAGTGCAATTAGGACTCTAAATGGATGATTTCCAAAGTTCTTTTTCATGATCTTTAATCAAAACAAAGTTTCCTTAAAGGGTATTGGGAAGCGTGAGCTTCAAACATGATTTTCTTTTAAAAATAACCTTGTTTGGTAATTAGATTAAGTGTTTAGATAAAGTTAGAATGTGTGTTTGATCAGGTGAAATTGATTTCTTGATTTTTGGTTGTTGCGGCGTTGTTGGATTCCCTCTCTCAGAGCGTTTGACATGGCTATGCTTGCTTGATGGAGTAGATAGTTACACTCTTGGAGCTAACGTGAGCATTAAGACGAGGATCCTTTACTTGTCTTCAAAGGTAAGTGGAGTTTGCCTAGGGGATATTCAATAACGTATGCATGTGTGTATTTGATTAATTGTTTACTTGACTGCTATTGAGTTACCGGATTAACTGAAATGTTATGCTATTATATGAAGTTGAATTGTATCGTTATATATGTTGAGATGTATAACTCGTGGATGAACCGTGATATTGGCATTGAATCGGTGAATATATATATGTGTACATACTGCTGTTGTTGTTTGAAGTTTGCTAAGCGGACGTGTGTCCTGTGCTTCAATCATTAATAAGGATTAAAAACCTTAATAAGCTTTGAAGATGAAAGGATGGGTGTTCTTTTCCAAAAGCTTGAATGTTTAAAAGTACTTGTTTTATGTGACAATATAGTTTTAGTGATTTCTAGGATGCAAGAGAAAACCCTTTTCGAGCTATATGTTTTAAGTGAAAACTTTCAAAATATTTTACAATATCCTATTGGGGATTTTCAAAGTTAAAAGTGTTTCAAAAACGTTTTATAAAGGATTTTCAAAAGAAAAGGTTTTCTCCCAAATGATTTAGAAACTTTCCGATAGCCAAAGATAGGTTATCGAGGCTTTCGATTTCAAAACTGTTTTCACAAATGAAAGATAAATACTAAAAGAATAGGAATCTAGACGTGAGACGCCGCCTCTAGTTTTCCATGCTTAGAACGTGATCTTGGATCAGTGTTAATTCGGGACCGTAAAGTCCTATTCGTAATGTTATGGACTTCAAGTCCACCCGCGGAATCGAGGGCAGTCTTGTTCGATTTCCGTTGTTGTGGGCTATTGTCCTTAGCATGATAAGTAAAACATGACTAAAAGTATATTGATTTCCATTACCACAAACCTTGACTGCGGCCCCGGCCTAGGTGTTGGGATTGAGCATTCGGACTGTGTGTCCTCTGTTTCTAAGTTTTCAAGTGATGGGAAATAATGTTAAGTCATTAGCTTTGAGCCTTGACAAAGAAATATTTACACAAAGAAAAACCTTAAAAGGAAAGTTTTTATTCATATGCATTTCCCGCAGACGTGCCTTTGCTTATTGAGGATACCCATGGGGTATCCGAGAGTCACCACATTGATAGCTGTTTCTAAGGGCATATGGTGTTGTCCCACCAAGAGGCCTGGTGCATCGGGGATGCGGTGGCAACACCAGTGGGGCAGAACTTGACCAACTCTATCTTCTCCAAAGGATAACATGGTGTTGTGATCTCATGAGATTAGGATAAAGCCTGATATTGAAGTGTCATGCACATTTTCGAAAACTGATTGTACGGGCTTGAGGACCCCTTTGATATAACACTGACATATTGCGTATATGCATGATTTAACTGCTTATATGATTATGTGATGTATGTATCATGTATATGGTTGTTGTGTGATATATCCATTTGCGCTTGATCTCACCCTTACAAACATATCAGGGTTTCTTCCTGCTGCTATTGTACCCGGGTATTTTAGTACAGATGTGCAGAGGGAGTCTTCCTAAGTCACCCGTGAGACTTAGATCTATTTGCTTGATGAGGTATTTGATTGTGGAATGATCACGTGAGTTCTTCTCAGGAATAACTTTTAGAATGACCAGCGTATGCTTTTGAGACTTAGATTATTTAGAAAAGTATGTATGACTATGCCTCATAGAGCCTGTATTTTAAAATGAAATGATAATGGCAACTAAAGCGTTATTTTGAAAGAAAACTTAAACTTTTCCTTTTGGTCTTGTAAAGCTAATTGATGTAACTATCTTTAGCATGTTATTGCTTGATTGTATTTAGTGCAACTGGAATTCTGGAATGAAAATGTAATTATTTTAGCAGGTGTTCTTTTACCTGGGATGTCCGAATTACAGAGGAGACTCGTTAAATTTTTGTAAAATACTAGATTTTATTCAAGTATATTATTTAAATTAAATAGGCTTGCCATACTATGATAGTAAGACCATGTGCCAATCAAGGCTTAGGAGTCGTGACAAAATTTTTATACCCAATTTGACACTCGATATACTTATATAAATTATTTTCCAAAGCACCAAAGAAATTATCTTTTAATTTAAATTCCGCACGTGTTACGTAAAGTAATGCCCCAAGGGGAGGGGGCGCTACGATTATAGCCTTGAGCTACTAACCTTGCTTTATTTCTCGACAACTTTACCATCTTCGCTCTAAGACCCATCTTGTTCCAATAACTGACTTGTTTTTAGGCTTAGAGACAAAGAGTCCGCACATCATTTCGGTGAATCATTAAGTTCTTCTTGCATAGCAAGAATCCAGCTTTCATCCTCAAGAGCTTCTTCAATGCATTTAGGCTCCAAATCTGAAATAAAGGCCACATTGCTTGATTCTCTTAATGTGGATCTGGTTCTTACTCCTTCAGAAGGATTTCCAATAATAAGATCCTTAGGATGATGAGTGTTGAACTTCCAATCCCTTTTGAGATCATCATGAAGATCTTGACTTGTCTGCTGACTGGTCTGTTCCACTTGTCTTTCAGCCTCAGGCACAGGTTCTGTTTTGGTTAGATCGGGTTGTTGACTTTCTGGCTTGTTTATATCAAGACCTGCAAGATCATCTTTAGATCTGATTGTTCTTTATCAGTCTTTAATCCATCATTGAATTTAACATGAACATATTTTTCAATAATACAAGTTCTTGAATTGTATACTCTAAAAGCCTTAGACTTTTCAGAATAACCTACGAAAAATACCTTTATCTACCTTAGAATCAAACTTTCCAAGATTATCTTTGGTATACAGAATAAAACATTCACATCCAAAAACATTAAAATAAGATATGTTGGGGCTTTTTTTTCTTTCCACAATTCATAAGGAGTCCTTTTAGAAAAGGCCTAATAAGTATTCTGCTTTTGAACATAACAAGCGTTGTTTACATCTTCTGCCTAAGTACTTAGGGAGATTATTTTCATTGAGCATAGATCTAGCCATCTCTTGCAGAGATCTGTTCTTTCTCTCAACCACTCCATTTTCCCGTGGAGTTCTAGGTGCAAGAAATTGTGAGAGATTCCATTCTCCTCACGGAACCTGCCTAAACAGCTCATTTTCAAATTCTCCCCATGATCACTTCTAAGGGTAGAAATACAGAAACCTTGCTCATTTTGTACTCTTTTTGCAATCGAGAAAGCCTTAAAAGACTCATCCTTGTGTGTTAGGAAGAGTACCCATGTGTATCTAGAATAGTCATCAACTATGACAAATCCATATTTTCTTCCAGCCAGACTGGCAACACTAACTGGTCCAAACAGATCCATGTGTAACAACTGAAGAGGTCTAGAGGTTGATATTTGGTTTTTAGATTTGAAACTTGATTTTATCTGCTTACCTCTCTGACATGCATCACACAGGACATCTTTCTTAAAGCTAATATCAGGCAATCCTCTCACGAGATTATTCCTTTTTAATTCAGAAATTAGTTTCATACTAGCATGTCCTAGTTTCTTATGCCATAACCATCTCTCATCCTCTTTAGACATCGACAAAGTTACACTTTGATTTGAGAGATCGATGACGCTCAATCTTATAAAGATTTTGTTGCCTTTTAGCCGAAAAGAAGGTTTTGCCACAATAGCCTTTTTAACTATGCATACATCCTTGGTAAAGGAAACATCAAAACCACTATCACATAATTGACTTATGCTAAGCAAATTGTGTCTTAATCCTTTAACCATAAGAACATTAGATATAGAGGGAAGAGGGGGTTTACCACCAATAGTACCAATTCCTATAACTTTCCCTTTCTGATTTCCTCCGAAGGCAACGTGTCCTCCTTTCTTAAGTTGGAGGTCTAGGAACATAGACCTTTCTCCTGTCATATGACGTGAGAAGCTACTGTCCAGGTACCAACAGTGGTGTTTTATTTGTGCTGTTAAGGACATCTGCAACAAAAATTATTTGATCTTTAGGTACCCATATTTTTCTGGGTCATTTTCTGTTAGTTCTAGGAGTCTGTAAATACTTCCTTCTCTTCTTATGGATACACTTAGACATAACATGCCCAATTTTTCCACAGAAGTTACAAATAGGTATTGATTTGGTTACAGTTGACTTAACAGATACTGTAGGAACTTTAGTTGATACTTTATGATGTGTCTGATGGACATATCCAATACCTTCTTTGTTAAGAGAGTGCTTCTGAATGCTAAGTAGCTTAGTCAGATTGTCTCTACCATTAACAAATTTGGCAAGATCAGAAGTGAGCTCTTCCACTTTCTGTTGAAGTTTTTCAACTTCTTCAGATGGTGATGTTTCACTTGAGATCTTAGCTTCATTAGACTTTTCAGTCTTCACCACTGCTCTTCTCTTTAGCCAGCTTCTTGCACTCTTGAGATTTCTGTTTATGCTCACTGGTGAGCTTTACATACTCTCTCTTGAGGGATTTGAAGGCTTTAGATAAGCAGTTGGATTCCTCCAACAACTCCTCATAGGCATCAAGTAATTCATCATAGTCAGGATGTACCTCATCATCAGAGTCTGAGTCAGTGTTGGCCATCAAACAGAGATTGGCTTCTTCCTCTGTTTCTTCATCAGAAGATGTTGACTCCATATCCTCCCAAGTAGCCATCATTCCTTTCTTATTCTTCTTGAAGAATTTCTTAAAAGGGGCCTTCTTGAGTTGAGGACATTCAGTCTTGAAGTGACCGGGCTTCTTGCACTCATAGCAAAGAATTGGACTTTTGTCTGTTGAGGTGGATTCTTTGAAGTTCTTGTCCTTGTTGAACCTTCTGAATGGCCTATCCCTCTTGAACTTCTTTTTCTGTAGGAGAAGCTTTATCTTCCCGGGTCAGGAGAGACAACTCTTCATCACTCTCAGAATCCTCGAGTTCTGATAGGTCAGCATCACTGGATGACTCATCTGCCTTCAGAGCCTTGGAAACTTTTACTGATTTTTGATCAGCTTTCAGAGCAATTGACTTGCCCTTCTTTGGTGCAACTTCATCTCCAAGTTCTTGCTCATGAACAGTGAGTGTTCCAAGAAGTTCATCCATAGTCAAGGTAGTGAGATCCTTGGCTTGGGAGATAGCAAAGACCAAAGGTCTCCACTGCTTAGGTAGACTTCTCGTAATCTTTCCAACTTTCTCAGTATAGACTTTGCCAAGAGATTTTAAACTGTTGATTATAGTTTGGAATCTTCCTATCATCTGAGCAACAGATTCTCCTTTCTCCATGACGAAAAGTTCATACTTTCTGACAAGTATGGCAATATTTGACTCTTTGACTTTAGCTGTTCCTTCATGTGTGACAGCTAAAGTGTCCCATATTTCCTTTGCAGAGTCACAAGCACAAACCTTCTCAAACTCCTCCGGACTTAGAGCACAAATGATGTTATATCTGGCTTTGTGGTTCGGCTCCCATTTTGTCTTTTTTGCACCGGTCCACTGAGCTTTTGGTTTGTCAGTGTTATCATCATTCTTGGGAATGAATTGACCATCTATGATGACATCCCAAAGATCAAAGTTTGTGGATAGAATAAACCATTGAAATCTATCTTTCCATTAGTTGTAGTTTTCTCCATTAAAGTAAGGAGGTCTGGTTAGGGAAGCTCCTTCAGTCTGATGACTTCCACTTGAACTAGCTCCACCGGCCATGTCTATTCTTCAGGATCTTTTACCTCTAAACCGTTAGGATGCTCAACCCGGAGGCCGAGCTCTGATACCAACTGAAATAGACTGCAATAAACACGAGAAAGGGGGTTGAATTGTGTTTATCGAATTTAGCAGAGTTGAAATCTTTTGCAAACAAAAAGGCAAGATTTGGACGAGTGGAAGAATACAGGATGGACGGGTGACTTTTGCAAGCACACCACTTGATAGACGTAAGAAAACTAAGGCAATTAAATAGTTTAAGGGAAGAGAGATTGACACGGTTATTTATCTTGGTTCACTCTTCAAAGCAAAAGAGCTACGTCCAATCCTTGTAGCACCAAGATTTATCCATTATAACTTATAAGGTTACATACTCAAGTATTATTTGCACACCTAGCTTCTTCAGGCTCAAGACAAGTATTGTTTTCACATCTAGCCTCTTCAGGCTCAAGACAAGTATTATTTTCACACCTAGCCTCTTCAAGCTCACTCTGGTTTGTTTGAGAGATCGGGTTTGTAATAAATACAACTTCTCACAAGGCATCTTTCACTAACACTCAGAGTGGTTTAAATGTAAGGCTTAGGAAAGTCTGCATAATAACTTCAAAATGATTGAAGAATACAGAATAAAATAATAAAGAAATAAACGTTCAGAGTAATGGCATTTTAATGCAATGTGTATTCTCTCCTCCTTCATCTTCAATGGCTTCTGTATTTATGGTCTTCAAGCATTTAGGATCCGTTAGAGACATCCCCTCAGATGTTGGCTTCAAGCAGAACTTCATTAATTGCAATAGAGTCGTTATGGGCAGTCATTAATGTAATAGAGTCGTTCTGGGTAGTCATTAATGCAATAAAGTCATTCTGGGCAACCATTAATGCAATAGGAACGTTGGTTGTACTCTAACATGAAGGATCCTGGCTTTATACATCGTGATACAGCCATAACAAATTTGTTCAGAGAGCTTTTGTACTTTCCCCGAGTACACTTCCTTTTGTGTAAGGACCGGATGTACTAGGGAATAAAGCACGTTGGAAGCATTCTTTAACTGGTCTTTGGTTCTGATTATCCAAGGTTGCTTGAGAGAGTAGCTTCTGACTTTTCTTGATAATCGTGAAACTGAGTAGGAGAGAAGGCTTCAAGTCTCTTTCTAGTTCTTGAACTAAGATTCTGATAATCCTTATAGAATTCGCATTCATAAGATAAGTGCTTCCATCTTAAAAATAATCACGTCTATCTAGTCATTTGAGTTCTCATTCGGGCTAGTAGACGAGATCCATATTAAGGACTTAGCAAGTCCAAAGACTAGTGGACGAGCGCTTCTGTCACCTTTAGTGGACGAGCACTTCTATTACTCTTGTGGACGAGAGCCTCTGTTACTCTAGTGGACGAGAGCCTCTGTTACTCTAGTGGATGATAGCCTCTGTTACTCTAGTGGACGAGCCTCTGTTATTTTAGTGGACGAGAGCCTCTCATACTCGGTGGACGAGCTCCATTTGCCCACGTCATTGGACGGATACTCCTTTAACTGGTTGAACGTAAACTAGTAGACGAGCTCCATATGCCACGTCATTGGACGAGCCATTCTGACCTTAATGGACGCGCTCCAAATGCCACATTATTGGACGAGCCATTCTGAACTTAATGGACGAGCTGTTCTGAGACTTTAATGGACACGCTGTTCTGATACTTTAATGGACGCGTTGTTCTGATACTTAAATGGATGCGCTGTTCTGATACTTTAATGGATGCGCTGTTCTGATACTTTAATGGACGCGCTCCAAATGCCACGTTTGTAGACGCTGGCTTTCATCACTTTGGTGGACGCAAGTTTCTATCTCTTGCGTTCTGGACGTGCGCTTCAATTACTACAATGTTGGACGTCTGCTTGTTTACACTTTGTTGGACGTCTCCTTTTTTACTTTGTTGGACGTCTGTTTGTTTTACTTTGTTGGACGTCTGTTTGTCTTATTTAATCTGCACACTTGGTAGACAGGTTAGCAACCAATATGAAGGTTAATTAAATCATTTACCAATGTTTAGTTCTCATCAAAACTTAGGGAAATGCACATCAGACATTTTAGAGACTTAACAAAAAGCGGGCGTCCACTAAAATGATACAAGCGCTCGTCTACTAAACTGGCGAGGCGCTCGTCCACTAAAGTGACAGAGGCGCTCGTCCACTAAAGTGACAGAGGCGCTCGTCCACTAAAGTGACAGAGGCGCTCATCCACTAAAGTCATAGAGGCACTCGTCCAATAAAGTAACAGAAGTCCTGGTCCACACAAGTCTTTGGATTTGCTAAGTCCTTCATATGGAGCTCGTCTACTAGGTTACGTTCAACCAGTTAAAGGAGTATCCGTCCAATAACGTGTTATATGGAGCTCGTCTACTAGCCCGAATATAAAATCTTAAATGGCTAGATGGATGCGGTTATTTTCAAGATGGACGCGCTTATCTTATGAATGGGAATTCTATAAGAATTATCATAATCTTATTTCAAGAACCAGAATCAAGAAAAGGCAGAAGTTACTCTATCAAGCAACCTCGGTTATCTGAACCAAAGACCAGTTAAAGAATGCTTCCAACATGCTTTATTCCCTAGTACCTCTGGTCCTTACACGAAAAGGGAATTGTACTCAGCAAAGTACAAAAAGCTCTCTGCACAACTCTGATATGGCTGTATCACGATGCATAAAGCCATGATCCTTCATGTTAGAATACAACCAACGTTCCTATTGCATTAATGGCTGTCCAAAACGACTCTATTGCATTTAATGAAGTTCTGCTTGAAGCCAACATATGAGGGAATGTCTCTAACGAATCCTAAATGCTTGAAGACTGTAAATACAGAAGTCATTGAAGATGAAGATATAGAATATAGAGAATACACATAGCATTAAAGAGCCATTACTCTGCACATTAACATCTTCATTCTTTCATTATGTATTCTTCAATCATTTGAAGTTATTACGCAGACTTTCCTAATCTTTACATTTAAACCACTCTCTGAGTGTTAGTGAAAGTTGTAACATCCTAAATTTCAAATGTAATTATTTTAGTAAAAAAAGGGTAGTATGAGAGTTTATTATAATTGTTTTCTTTATAATAAAAATCCAGTGGGTTCCACAATAATGTAAAATTGATTTTAAAAAAATAAAATAAAAATAAGGATAAGAACCTACCCTAAACTAAATTATTGCGGCAATAATGATAGGAAACATAAGCATATCAAGGCCCATGCTGTGTTACCCATTATAAATAGATAGTTTGAGTGTTTTAAGCCCAATTTCGCATAATATGACTAGATACCTAACTTCAGATGGATATTTTGTAATCAAAGAGAACTTGTTTGAATTCGAGATCTGCATAAGAAATATAACCCTGTCTCTTAGATTTCCATAGACATCAAATTCGTCCAAATTAGATTCTTGTAGCTCAAGTTATGACCAAATTCGTACACACTATTCATGTTCCAGCGCCAGAACCATTTTTTAAAATTCTATCCATGTTTTGACTATATAAACGCCGGTTTCAGATTTTGTGGTCTTCATAACAGTTGTAGACAATTCTTTTATCTTTCTAACGATATAAAATTTATAATTTTTGAATGTCTATAACTCAAGATATGTGCGAAATACAACACCATATGCAGAGTAAGCGAGCTTAGCGTGTTTTTACACGTTTTGGGCTATTGGGGGCTCTATAAATAGAATCTTAACACTCTTAGGGTGCGTTTTTGAACCCTAATTACACCTAGAAACTCAGAAATGGCTAAGAAGAGAAGAAATTCAAGGATTAAGAAGAGATAGTTGTGGAAGAGGGAGTCTAGGAAGCGGAAGATGATGATAACTCTTGGCAAACGTTAGGATTCGCAGTAGGAAACACTTAGAGCTATTTGGAGGTCTTCAAGAGGTTGGTAACAATACTTTTTAAGAACCCTTTCCATGGTATATGTGATTGTTTGTGTTGACAATGAATTACCATATGAAATTGAGAGTTTTTAATTGATTTGATGCATATTGCCAAAGAACCTAATTTCTAAAATTGGGTGTTTTTGTTAAAGTGGGAATTAGTTGATTAATTGATGTTGTAAGATGCTTATTCATGTATGATATATTGTGATATTCGTGATTGCTTGTTGTTGGGAGAAATTTATTTGTTTAATTCGTGGAAAATGGTTTGTTACATACATGAGACATGACATATTTGAGTTATAATATGTTGGATGATGTTTGCCGTAATACCACCTATGATAGGGGTATCGAAAAATAATACCACCGTAATGGGGTATCGAAAGTAACATCCCCATATAATTGGGATGTCGAAAAAGAGAAATACCGCCTAAAAAGGGGTATCGAAAGTAACACCACCACACGTTCGGGTGTCGAAAAGGGAGAAATACTGCCATGTGCACATGGGAGGTATCGAAATAGAAATGTCCCCGACAGGAGGGTGACATCGAAACATACCTCATGAGTAGGGGTGGGCAATGGGACGCCATTGTCGTGTGATGTGTGAGATTTATGGCATGCCGACAAGAGACCAATTTAGTTGTGAGACCTTCGAGCCACTTGGATTAATTTAGAATTTACTTGGTATGTGGAATGTGATACATTGAGATAAGTTGTTGTTACATTATATGCTATTGAGTTGATGAGATTTTTATTGTTATTAAAAGTATTCTTTTTATATATTATTTTGGAAAATTAGCGGGTACCATGGACAGTTTTTCCGATTACCGCACTGGCTGAGAACAACACTATTTTTCGAAACATTTTATAAATGTATTGTTGTGCACTAGGATTTTATATCTCATTATAAGTGTTGTTATCAGAGCCCGAGGACATCGCTGTTGAGGATCCAAAGATATGAAGAGTTATCTTTGATTAGCTAGTTGGATAGTAATGTAGTATGGTTTAGAGTATTATGCAGACGACGTTCTTTGATTTACATAATATTTTTCTCAGATTGTAATTAGACGCCCGGTTTTGAGGCTTTTAGTTTTTATTCAAATGATTGGATTTAATAATATTTTTCAATACTTTGTAAATACTATTATTTTATTTAATACGAGGTATTTTCATACTTAGTTATTTGAGAAAAATTTTATGACTTGTGTTTTTTAATTAAATGTTTTGAAGGATTTTTATTGAAATTAATTTGGGTTACTAATGTAACGAAGGGCGTTACATTTTTGGTATCAGATCAATTCGATTCTAAATCGGACTGTGGCATTGAGACTTTTATAAAACAAAACTTGGGTGCATAGGATGCTTGTTAGAGTTATAAATGTTGCATGCTATCCTTTGGGATATTGGACCTGATCAACCCAGTATTTCATTGGGAGTGAGCAGATTTATGGCGATTAATAGGCGAGGGTCGAACGTTGCACTTGTACCAGCTTCGGATTGTATAGCCAGAGTTATGCAAGCGCAGGCGGGGACTCTCCGTCAACTGAATGGGAATGGAGGCCAATCACTAATGGAGTGGTGGCAACCTAGGACCCTTAGCACCTGTGACTTTCCGAATTCAAGAAGAACAACCTGCCATCTTTCCGAGGTAGCTTAGATCCGAAGGAGACTGAATTTCTTCAACTCGTACAGGAGAAAAGTTACTCTATTGTTGATTCAGGAGCAACACATTCTTTTATATATCCTTCATGTGTGAAATTTGGAGTTACCATCTTTCTTTTGTCCTTTGATCCACGTGTTTCTACTTCTATGGGGGATAATCTTATTTCTTCCAGTTCTTGTTTAAATTGTTTTCTTGTGCATCGGGACATGCCTTATGCCTTCGATCTTATTTGTTATCTATATCTGGGTTAGATGCTATTCTTGGTAAGGAGTGATTGTCTTTAGACTCGTTGTCATAAAGTACTCTAATAGAACTATTTTTATTTTTGATATCTCTTCACAACCAATGTCTATCGATTTTTCTTTGGTGTCAACCCTTATTGTATTGGTTGTTTCTTCTAATAAGTGCTTAGTTGAGGGAACTCAAGGATCGATACATACTCTATTTTTCTGGTAAGGTGGGAATTTATAGTGACGTGACAAAGAATACTCATAGCATGTGAGTAAAACACTTTCTTAAAACCTTAATGGAATGAATTATTGAAGGACGCGATCTCTTAATTTGTTTTGATTTTTTTAATGTGGAAATTTAGGTTTTCACATGTATATTTGTCTAATATGAAGCATCGAGGTTTTGAGATTCTTGATTATTGATTTGATATTCTTAAAATGTTTTAATGTTATTTGATGAATTAATTTGATAATTTTTTTTAAGATTCTTTTAATTGTGGTTGTGTTTCTTTTGTTGTGGTGTATATGTGGCTCCTTAGTTTTATTTTTGTACAAAATGTGCAGTCCTATCTCATTTGTGTTTACGTACTTGAATTAACTTTTTCTTTTTGTTTGATGGCAAAATCGCAAATCTCACTTGAATTGATTTTTCTATTTCATATTTGGAAGCATTGCTTCACTTTGTCAAGTCACTAACGTTCGAATTAATTTCACTTTTCCAAATTCAAATTAGACTTATTTGGAATCACAATTTGCTCATGTATACTGACGCACGGCTTCACTCTGTAGTGATTTTTATCGGATCCTAATTAAATTTTTTTTAATTATAGTATGAGTCAAATTCCACTTTAGTCAATGGTAAGAAATATGCTTGATTTTGTAATAACTTTTGAGTGATTTTAGTGGGAAAAAAAATTATTGGAGTATGAGGTTATATGTGGGCAATATGCAATTGAACAAAATAACTATTATGGATAGGTATCTTTTACCTAGGATAGATGAGCTTAGATCAATGGAGTAGAGTAGTGGTTGATTATAGTAAAGTAGATGCAGGGATAGTGTGAGAGAAGCCTAAGACAATGACAAGTGTGAGAAGTTTCCTAGAATTGGAGAAGTATTATAGGAAGTTATAAACGAGTTCTCTAGACTAGCCTTACCTCTCACCAAGCTGATTAGGAAGGGAGAATCTCTTGTATAGGATACAACTTGAAGTTTTTAATGATCAGTAGAGCCTTAAACAGTTGTTAAGAGATAGAGACAGAGACATAAACGAAGAGTTAAATATAAGGCAAAGAAAGTGGATGAATTTTCTTAGGAACTATAATTTTGAGTTGAAGTATAGTCCGGGAAAGGCTAATGCAGTGGTCGATACTCGGAGTAGGAAATTTCCGCACAAGTCTAACTTGAAGTTGCAAGAGATGAACCTAATAGAAGAGTCTAGAGACATGAATTTGGATATCTTTTTAAGGCTTAAAACTTGGAATTGAATAGGTTGAAAATTTGTAGTGACCTTAGAAAATAGATTAAGCGAGTGTAGTTTTTAAACTAGGATTTGAAATCTCTTTTGGATCAAGAGAATTATGTTTTATATAATAATGGTGTAGTGTTGTTTAAGAATAAGATCATTGTCCCTAAGGAGGGGAGCCTTAGAGGAAAAAAAATGTTAGAAGAGACACATAAAAGAATGTTAACCATGTATCTAGGAATAACCAAGAAGCATCAAGATTTAAAGAAGTATTAGTGGACGGGAATAAAAATGGAAGTGAGATTAAAGAATTTTATATATATGCTCAAATTTTATTATAATGTTGTAATCTTGTTATATAATTTTTAGAGGATCACTTTCCTTGAAATTTCAAATTGCTTCTCAAGTGACAAAGTGTTAATCGCGATTGATATTCCCCTATGATTTGTTTTCCATATAGATTAATGGCATGTCTAATCCTAACAAACTTATATTTCTTAACAAAAAAGTGAAAAAATGTTATTTCTTATTTGTATGTGCCTACTCAAAGATCGAGATTGAATTGGTTTCTTATACTATTGTGGTATTAATTTTTACAGTTGTTTTTGCATAATGTCTGCACAGTTTAATTGTAATTTTGTTAAACATTATTCTCCATTTTGTTATCACGTATTTTTTTTTAGTAAGATCTTCTTATCAACATAAAGTGAAACTATTTCTTCCTCTTTTGAAATTATCATTTTGGGATAGCTAAAAATTAGTATGTGAATGTGCTACTGCTTCACATTTCTTTATTTATAAAATTTACAAAATTCCTCAGTTCTGTGTAGAATATAAGAAATTTGGTATAGAGTTCGTAAGAGATATTATATCTACGTGTGGATGATATAAAATATTACATTAATTTCTTTTATGGATTGTTTGTTAAATTTAATTTGTGAGAATTCTTATAAAGATGAAATACAAGTGAAGGTGTTCTAATTATAGGCGGATGGATAGAAACAAATGCTTAAGTGCATGATTTTATTATATAAATGTTATTATTGACTTCATTTTAAAATTAAATTTTTTTTAAGTTAAGGGGCCATGAATTATACATTTATTATCTGGTGGAATATTTAATGACTATACATATATTAATGATGTGATTAGGAATGTAGATCCCCTTTTATGATAGTGCGAAGTAGGTGAAAAGATATTGTTAAGATCAGATTCAATCAAAGAGATCGCAATTAGGATTAATAATTGAGGGAAAGATGCGCATTACGTAAAATAGATAAAAAGTGTTATGTCGACAAGAAAAGAAAGCATTTAGAATTTTAGGAAGAGGAACATGTAATCTTGAGAGACACTCTTAAGTTTTGGATCGGGAGGTCAATGTCATTCAGAAAACTGACTCTGTGTTTCATGGGACCTTTCCTAATTCTCAAAAGAGTCGTGCCTGTTGCTTACTAATTGGCTCTTCTGCCACAATTGGCAAATCTTCATGATATTTTCCATGTGTCACAACTTAGAAAATATGTACCTGATGAGTCTCATGTGATAGCTCCTGAGTCTTTACAATTGAAGGATAATTTGATCTATAAGCCTAGGCCTAGTCAAATCTTGGACAAGGACACAAAGACTCTAAGGAACAAGACAATTCCATTGGTGAAAGTGTTATGGGAAATGATTAACTCCGAAGGAAACTACTTGAAAGATGGAAGAGGCCATCGTATGTCAATACCCAGATCTTGTTGTTTAAGGTAAGGTGACCTTATGTTTGGTTTTCAACATATGTTACAATATGTGTGTGAGTATGTGATGAATTTTGGGGACGAAATTCTCTAAGGAGGGGAGAAGTGTAACATCCTAAAAATTCAAATATAATTATTTTAATAAAAAATGGTAGTATAAGAGTTTATTATAATTGTTTTCTTTATAATAAAAATCCAGTGGGTTCCACAATAATGTAAAATTGATTTAAAAAAAATAAAATAAAAATCAGGATAAGAACCTACCCTGAACTAAATTATTGCGGCAATAATGATAGGAAGCATAAGCATATCAAGGCCCATGCTGTGTTACCCATTATAAATAGATAGTTTGAGTGCTTTAAGCCCAATTTCGCATAATATGACTAGATACCTAACTTTAGACGGATATTTCTTAACCATAGAGAACTTGTTTGAATTCGAGATCTGCATAAGAAATATAGCCCTGTCTCTTAGCTTTCCATAGACACCAAATTCGTCAAAATTGGATTCTTGTAGCTCAAGTTATGACCAAATTCGTACACATTATTCATGTTCCAGTGCCAAAACCGTTTTTTTAAATTCTATCCACGTTTTGACTATCTAAATATCGGTTTCAGATTTTGTGGTCTTCATAACAGTTGTATGCAATTCTTTTATCTTTCCAACGATATAAAATTTATAATTTTTGAATGTCTATAACTCAAGATATGTGCGAAATACAACACCAAATGCAGAGTAAGCGGGCTTAACGTGTTTTTACACGTTTTGGGCTATTGGGAGCTCTATAAATAGAATCTTAACACTCTTAGGGTGCGTTTTTGAACCCTAATTACACCTAGAAACTCAAACGGATAAGAAGAGAAGAAATTCAAGGATTAAGAAGAGATAGTTGTGGAAGAGGGAGTCTAGGAAGAGGAAGATGATGATAACTCTTGGAAAACGTTAGGATTCACAGTAGGAAACGCTTAGAGCTATTTGGAGGTCTTCAAGAGGTGGGTAACAATACTTTTTAAGAACCCTTTCCATGGTATATATGATTGTTTGTGTTGACAATGAATTACCATATGAAATTGGGAGTTTTTAATTGATTTGATGCATATTACCAGTAACCTAATTTCTAAAATTGGGGGTTTTTATTAAAAGGTGAATAAGTTGATTAATTGATGTTGTAAGATGTTTATTCATGTATGATATATTGTGATATTCGTGATTTCTTGTTGTTGGGAGAAATTTATTTGTTTAATTCGTGGAAAATGGTTTGTTACATACATGAGACATGACATATTTGAGTTATAATATGTTGGATGATGTTTGCCGTAATACCACCTATGATAGGGGTATCGAAAAGTAATACCACCGTAATGGGGTATCGAAAGTAACTGATAAGCCTCTGGCTTATCTAGTTTTATAACTAGATGGACTGTGGTTTTCGTGCAATTTATTCGAGTTCACTCTCGTTTTCGCCCAAATTTGCCTTGTTTTATTCCTAAGTTGGACTTTGACTCGTTTTGCGTCTTTTGTGTAGTTTTTAGGTTATTTTGAATAGAATTACGCTTGTGGGTGCTTTTGTTGTTTCAGATTAAATAAGTGAAGCTCCGGGAGTCAAGGAAAGTCGGTGCAAAGGGAAATTGCAAGTCTGGAGACACTCGCCCCAAGAAGTGTATTCTCGCCTCGCGAGACCGAAGGTCAACAAAGCAGCAAAAGTCAACATTTCTCTCTGCCACGCGAGACTCTTCTCGCCCGCGAATCATGAAGACCTGCAAGACGAGACCATCACGGCCAAGGCGTGATGAAAACCACGCCCGTGAACAGTTTGAGGTTTGAAGACTCGCCCACGAGAGACATCTCGCCTCGCGAGAGAATGAAGACTTGGAAGTCGGAGGCCATCACGGCCCACCGTGATGAAGGTCACAAACGAAATTGAAGACTCGCCCGCGAACACACTTTCGCCTCGCGAGAGTTCAAATTGAAAGCGCGCAATTTTAATTCTCGCCTCGCGAAAGGATGCTCGCCTCGCGTGCGAGCGCAGATCGGAATCCTTATTTAAAGGCTGTTCGAGATCGGAATTGAGGGATGGTTAGCATCCAGTTTTCCACTTTATTTAGAGTAGCGTTTAGGGTAGTTTCTTTTCTCTTTGGAGCTGCGTCTCCCTTTTTCTTATGGAGATTATGTCCGATCGCTTGTCTATGAGCATGAGGAACTAATCCCCTCGTCCGAGGGAATGATGAAGCCACCCATGGCGATGTAAATCCGATATGATGTATGTCTTTCTCTTTAATTCAATTCTTGTTTTCTAATTCTGATTTGATTGTGTCAATTATATGCTAGCGTGATTGACTTGTTAACGTGATGAGGCTTAGTCAGCGATTCGCGTTTAGAACTTGAATTAGAATCATCGATCGAATATTGCACGAGAGTGAATAGGAGATCGGTGCAACCATATAGGGAACACGAATTAACAGAATTCGAGATTAGGGTTAAGAGACCTAGCAAGTAATTAACTCAAATCATCGAATACGTCCTAATGAGCACGGAAGTGGATTTAGGAGAATTTAGGGGTCCCGGTTGACATTGTAATTGAACCTAGGGAGGGATTCATCATCACTTGGGTGTACATATTGGGTAGGTGGATTTGTGACCTTGGACATTTCAGTTTTCTGATTTTTAGTTAATTATTTAATTAGATTTGTTAATTAAATTTCGATCCTATTCTCTCTTCTCTCTCTCAACCACTTTTCCGTAACTTGACCGAACATATCTGACTTCCCGCGGATTAGTCGAATTGGTAACCCAATCCTTGAGTTCGACCTCGGTAATTACTTACCGTGTATTTTTATTACTTATGACGTACCGGTACACTTGCCGGAGTCACAACAAGTTTTTGGCGCCGTTGCCGGGGAATGGCACAACCAATTTTTCTGATTTTAGGGAAGTTTGATTATTTGGTTAAGTTACTTTTATTTTTATTTTTATTTTTAATTTCTATTATTATCCTCTATTTCTTGATCCCACTTGGTCTTGGCCCTGTTTTGTATGCGAGGTACCCTTTCAAGGCGGATTGCGAATCATGGAGACTGTTTATTTTCCAGCCTTGGGACGGTGTTACAAAATATGACTTTGGGCCTAATATATCCCTGGGAGATCACTGGCGCTGGGACGTAATTGCCCTCATGCACAAGCTTATAGTATAATCATGAAGCATGAGGAGGAATGGGAATGGAAGGAGCAAACACCGCTGAGAGCTGCTCTAGAACAATATTCCCAGGAGCTATCCACCTCTGAGGCCAAGGCAAGAGCCAACTGTGACAGTATCGAAACTGTGATGCAAAATTTCAAAGCGCAAGCTGAGGAGATTTGCAAGCAGTTAGTACAGAAGTCACATGAAGCCCAATTTGAAGAAAATCTGGTTTTGGGGATAGATCAAAATAAAGACGAAGTGGTAGTGGATTCCACACGGTTTGCCAAGCAACCGAAAATTTCTGCATTGGATAACTATGTTGGCTTACATGCATGTGTGGACATGGGTAAGTTAGACCCTCCCACTCGTCTGACACACTTCCTCGAGAAAACATCATTTGACCCGAGAGGAAGTGAGTTCATAATTGAAGAGGTCAATGGAGTTTTCACACACTGGATGGGTGGAGTTGATGATAAGGTCATATTCTTTTCACGATCTCCACTCCAATTACCATTTGATCCGGGTGGAGGATTTGATATGATGAGCGTCTCTTGGCCTCTGTACCACAGACTATGGGATCCAGGTGGATGCTTCTCAATAAGTCAAGCTCGGGACGTTAAACAAGCGCTTCTTGGGAGGCAACCCAAGCTAGGTATCCCTCTCTTTTCCTAACTTTTGTTTTTGTGTCTGCTTTTTGTTTTTGTTTTTGTTTGTCACTCTTGAATAATTTGAGAAGATCAAGAGATTTTGTATGAATAGTGTGTCGGCAAGCTTGTTGGATTTTAATTAAATTGAGCATAGATTGATTGCATGTATTATTTTGACCATTGATGATTTCCCCTAGGTTCTGAAATTAGAAAAATTTATCCCCACTTAAAAATTGAAAACTGAACTTTGAGAATTTTGTTGTGATTACTTGATTTATGATAAGTTTGGGGTGAGGGGGATGCACACACTAGGAATCGTATCTCGGTCAAACAGTTTGCAAAATGTCCAGGAGAGGATTTGAGCCTCCAACTCTGTTTTTGAATGTGTGAATCACTGTTAAGTTGCACTTTCCCGAATTTGCTTGAATCTCTATATGGTTTGCATGTTTATGTGTTGCATCAAATGATTTAGGCAATGTTCTTTGAATAACTACTTGGCCTGAAATGAACCATCCCTAATGCATGTTCCCTAGTTAGCCAAATTGAGCCCAATTGACCTATTGTTTCTTGATGACCCTACATTACGAGCCAAAATCCGAAAAACCATGTTAACCCAATCTTAGGATTAGGAGAGCATGGAAATGAGCAAGAGAAAGGTTGTGAGAAACTAAGTTTGGGGTGGCTACAAGGAGGTATGACATTTTGGGGTGAGAAAAAGAAAAATAAAGGTTGAAAAAAAAAAAGAAAAAAAAAAGAAAAATTTTGCCAAAAGAAAAGGGGCAAATCAAAAGATGAGCAAGGAAAAAAGTTGTAGTCACCCGAGACAAAAAGAAAAGAAAAATGAAAAAAGGAATTTGAGTGGAAAATGTGTTTAATGCTCATGCTCTCTTAGTTCCTAGGGACTTAAACCTAGTATCCTTGACTATCCTACCCTCAGCCAGGCCCCATTACAACCTTTAAAAGACCTTCTGATGTTGTATGCATGTTTTCGTGGGAACCATTTTTGAGATGAAAATCAAATTCATGGGAAGTGCTCTTGATAAGTGAAATTGAGTGAAAAGTTGATAACCTTGACAAACTTGAGCGATCGAGTGAAATTTTAAATGCCCTTGTGAGGAAGGCAATTGTTTGAGATAGGTGATCTTCCTTTTGTGTGTGACCCTGATCCTCAACTTAGACTAATGATTGCATGAATGATGAAGTTCTCAATGGTTTAAAGTAAATGAATGTGGGGATTACATTGATGTAGGGGAGATCATAGGAGAAAAACTGTTTTGTAAAGTTGCATTAAATTTGTGCGAAATCGATTGGTTCCTTTAGGCTTGCCAAGTCTTGAGTCCTTTTTGAGTTTTAAGCTTGCTTGGGGACAAGCAAGGTTTAAGTTTGGGGTATTTTGATAAGCCTCGGGCTTATCTAGTTTTATAACTAGATGGACTGTGGTTTTCGTGCAATTTATTCGAGTTCACTCTCGTTTTCGCCCAAATTTGCCTTGTTTTGTTCCTAAGTTGGACTTTGACTCGTTTTGCGTCTTTTGTGTAGTTTTTAGGTTATTTTGAATAGAATTACGCTTGTGGGTGCTTTTGTTGTTTCGGATTAAATAAGTGAAGCTCCGGGAGTCAAGGAAAGTCGAAAGCAATGGAAATTGCAAGTGCGGAGACACTCGCCCGCGAGTGTATTCTCGCCTCGCGAGACTCGAAGGTCAACAAAGCAGCAAAAGTCAACATTTCTGTCTCGCCACGCGAGACTCTTCTCGCCCGCGAATCATGAAGACCTGCAAGACGAGAGACCATCACGGCCAAGCCGTGATGAAAACCACGCCCGTGAACAGTTTGAGGTTTGAAGACTCGCCCCGAGAGACATCTCGCCTCGCGAGAGAATGAAGACTTGGAAGTCAGAGGCCATCACGGCCCAACCGTGATGAAGGTCACAGCCTGAAATTGAAGACTCGCCCCGCGAACACACTTTCGCCTCGCGAGAGTTCAAATTGAAAGCGCGCCAATTTTAATTCTCGCCTCGCGAAAGGATGCTCGCCTCGCGTGCGGCGCGCAGATCGGGAATCCTTATTTAAAGGCTGTTCGGATCGGAATTGAGGGATGGTTAGCATCCAGTTTTCCACTTTTTTAGAGTAGCGTTTAGGGTAGTTTCTTTTCTCTTTGGAGCTGCGTCTCCCTTTTTCTTATGGAGATTATGTCCGATCGCTTGTCTATGAGCATGAGGAACTAATCCCCTCGTCCGAGGGAACGATGAAGCCACCCATGGCGATGTAAATCCGATATGATGTATGTCTTTCTCTTTAATTCAATTCTTGTTTTCTAATTCTGATTTGATTGTGTCAATTATATGCTAGCGTGATTGACTTGTTAACGTGATGAGGCTTAGTCAGCGATTCGCGTTTAGAACTTGAATTAGAATCATCGATCGAATATTGCACGAGTGAATAGGAGATCGGTGCAACCATATAGGGAACACGAATTAACAGAATTCGAGATTAGGGTTAAGAGACCTAGCAAGTAATTAACTCAAATCATCGAATACGTCCTAATGAGCACGAAGTGGATTTAGGAGAATTTAGGGGTCCCGGTTGACATTGTAATTGAATTTAGGGAGGGATTCATCATCACTTGGGTGTACATATTGGGTAGGTGGATTTGTGACCTTGGACATTTTAGTTTTCTGATTTTTAGTTAATTATTTAATTAGATTTGTTAATTAAATTTCGATCCTATTCTCTATTCTCTCTCAACCACCTTCGTAACTTGACCGAACGTATCGGATTTCCAGGATTAGTCGAATTGGTACCCCAATCCTTGAGTTCGACCTCGGTAATTACTTACCGTGTATTTTTATTACTTATGACGACCCCGGTACACTTGCGGAGTCACAACAAGTTTTTGGCGCCGTTGCCGGGGAATGGCACAACCAATTTTTCTGATTTTAGGGAAGTTTGATTATTTGGTTAAGTTACTTTTATTTTTATTTTTATTTTTAATTTCTATTATTATCCTCTATTTCTTGATCCCACTTGGTCTTGGCCCTGTTTTGTATGCGAGGTACCCTTTCAAGGCGGATTGCGAATCATGGAGACTGTTTATTTTCCAGCCTTGGACGGTGTTACAAAATATGACTTTGGGCCTAATATATCCCTGGGAGATCACTGGCGCTGGGGACGTAATTGCCCTCATGCACAAGCTTATAGTATAATCATGAAGCATGAGGAGGAATGGGAATGGAAGGAGCAAACACCGCCGAGAGCTGCTCTAGAACAATATTCCCGGAGCTATCCACCTCGAGGCCAAGGCAAGAGCCAATCGTGACATGATGTCAAACTGTGATGCAAAATTTCAAAGCGCAAGCTGAGGAGATTTGCAAGCAGTTAGTACAGAAGTCACATGAAGCCCAATTTGAAGAAAATCTGGTTTTGGGGATAGATCAAAATAAAGACGAAGTGGTAGTGGATTCCACACGGTTTGCCAAGCAACCGAAAATTTCTGCATTGGATAACTATGTTGGCTTACATGCATGTGTGGACATGGGTAAGTTAGACCCTCCCACTCGTCTGACACACTTCCTCGAGAAAACACCATTTGACCCGAGAGGAAGTGAGTTCATAATTGAAGAGGTCAATGGAGTTTTCACACACTGGATGGGTGGAGTTGATGATAAGGTCATATTGCTGCTACGATCTCCACTCCAATTACCATTTGATCCGGGTGGAGGATTTGATATGATGAGCGTCTCTTGGCCTCTGTACCACAGACTATGGGATCCAGGTGGATGCTTCTCAATAAGTCAAGCTCGGGACGTTAAACAAGCGCTTCTTGGGAGGCAACCCAAGCTAGGTATCCCTCTCTTTTCCTAACTTTTGTTTTTGTGTCTGCTTTTTGTTTTTGTTTTTGTTTGTCACTCTTGAATAATTTGAGAAGATCAAGAGTTTTTGTATGAATAGTGTGTCGGCAAGCTTGTTGGATTTTAATTAAATTGAGCATAGATTGATTGCATGTATTATTTTGACCATTGATGATTTCCCCTAGGTTCTGAAATTAGAAAAATTTATCCCCACTTAAAAATTGAAAACCGAACTTGAGAATTTTGTTGTGATTACTTGATTTATGATAAGTTTGGGGTGAGGGGGATGCACACACTAGGAATCGTATCTCGGTCAAACAGTTTGCAAAATGTCCAGGAGAGGATTTGAGCCTCCAACTCTGTTTTTGAATGTGTGAATCACTGTTAAGTTGCACTTTCCCGAATTTGCTTGAATCTCTATATGGTTTGCATGTTTATGTGTTGCATCAAATGATTTAGGCAATGTTCTTTGAATAACTACTTGGCCTGAAATGAACCATCCCTAATGCATGTTCCCTAGTTAGCCAAATTGAGCCCAATTGACCTATTGTTTCTTGATGACCCTACATTACGAGCCAAAATCCGAAAAACCATGTTAACCCAATCTTAGGATTAGGAGAGCATGGAAATGAGCAAGAGAAAGGTTGTGAGAAACTAAGTTTGGGGTGGCTACAAGGAGGTATGACATTTTGGGGTGAGAAAAAGAAAAATAAAGGTTGAAAAAAAAAAAAGAAAAAAAAAGAAGAAAAATTTTGCCAAAAGAAAAGGGGCAAATCAAAAGATGAGCAAGGAAAAAAGTTGTAGTCACCCGAGACAAAAAGAAAAGAAAAATGAAAAAAGGAATTTGAGTGGAAAATGTGTTTAATGCTCATGCTCTCTTAGTTCCTAGGGACTTAAACCTAGTATCCTTGACTATCCTACCCTCAGCCAGGCCCTATTACAACCTTTAAAAGACCTTCTGATGTTGTATGCATGTTTTCGTGGGAACCATTTTTGAGATGAAAATCAAATTCATGGGAAGTGCTCTTGATAAGTGAAATTGAGTGAAAAGTTGATAACCTTGACAAACTTGAGCGACTGGGTGAAATTTTAAATGCCCTTGTGAGGAAGGCAATTGTTTGAGATAGGTGATCTTCCTTTTGTGTGTGACCCTGATCCTCAACTTAGACTAATGATTGCATGAATGATGAAGTTCTCAATGGTTTAAAGTAAATGAATGTGGGGATTACATTGATGTAGGGGAGATCATAGGAGAAAAACTGTTTTGTAAAGTTGCATTAAATTTGTGCGAAATCGATTGGTTCCTTTAGGCTTGCCAAGTCTTGAGTCCTTTTTGAGTTTTAAGCTTGCTTGGGGACAAGCAAGGTTTAAGTTTGGGGTATTTTGATAAGCCTCGGCTTATCTAGTTTTATAACTAGATGGACTGTGGTTTTCGTGCAATTTATTCGAGTTCACTCTCGTTTTCGCCCAAATTTGCCTTGTTTTGTTCCTAAGTTGGACTTTGACTCGTTTTGCGTCTTTTGTGTAGTTTTTAGGTTATTTTGAATAGAATTACGCTTGTGGGTGCTTTTGTTGTTTCAGATTAAATAAGTGAAGCTCCGGGAGTCAAGGAAAGTCGAAAGCAGTGGAAATTGCAGAGTGCGGAGACACTCGCCCCGCGAGTGTATTCTCGCCTCGCGAGACCGAAGGTCAACAAAGCAGCAAAAGTCAACATTTCTGTCTCGCCACGCGAGACTCTTCTCGCCCGCGAATCATGAAGACCTGCAAGACGAGAGACCATCACGGCCAAGCCGTGATGAAAACCACGCCCGTGAACAGTTTGAGGTTTGAAGACTCGCCCGCGAGAGACATCTCGCCTCGCGAGAGAATGAAGACTTGGAAGTCGAGGCCATCACGGCCCAGTAGTGATGAAGGTCACAGACCTGAAATTGAAGACTCGCCCGCGAACACACTTTCGCCTCGCGAGAGTTCAAATTGAAAGCGCCAATTTTAATTCTCGCCTCGCGAAAGGATGCTCGCCTCGCGTGCGAGCGCAGATCGAGAATCCTTATTTAAAGGTCGTTGGATCGAGAATTGAGGGATGGTTAGCATCCAGTTTTCCACTTGTTTAGAGTAGCGTTTAGGGTAGTTTCTTTTCTCTTTGGAGCTGCGTCTCCCTTTTTCTTATGGAGATTATGTCCGATCGCTTGTCTATGAGCATGAGGAACTAATCCCCTCGTCCGAGGGAACGATGAAGCCACCCATGGCGATGTAAATCCGATATGATGTATGTCTTTCTCTTTAATTCAATTCTTGTTTTCTAATTCTGATTTGATTGTGTCAATTATATGCTAGCGTGATTGACTTGTTAACGTGATGAGGCTTAGTCAGCGATTCGCGTTTAGAACTTGAATTAGAATCATCGATCGAATATTGCACGAGTGAATAGGAGATCGGTGCAACCATATAGGGAACACGAATTAACAGAATTCGAGATTAGGGTTAAGAGACCTAGCAAGTAATTAACTCAAATCATCGAATACGTCCTAATGAGCACGGAAGTGGATTTAGGAGAATTTAGGGGTCCCGGTTGACATTGTAATTGAATTTAGGGAGGGATTCATCATCACTTGGGTGTACATATTGGGTAGGTGGATTTGTGACCTTGGACATTTTAGTTTTCTGATTTTTAGTTAATTATTTAATTAGATTTGTTAATTAAATTTCGATCCTATTCTCTATTCTCTCTCTCAACCACCTTCTGTAACTTGACCGAACGTATCGGATTTCCCGCGGATTAGTCGAATTGGTACCCCAATCCTTGAGTTCGACCTCGGTAATTACTTACCGTGTATTTTTATTACTTGCGACGACCCGGTACACTTGCCGGAGTCACAACAGTAACATCCCCATATAATTGGGATGTCGAAAAAGAGCAATACCGCCTAAAAAGGGGTATCGAAAGTAACACTGCCACACGTTCGGGTGTCGAAAAGGGAGAAATACCGCCATGTGCACATGGGAGGTATCGAAATAGAAATGTCCCCGACAGGAGGGCGACATCGAAACATTCCTCATGAGTAGGGGTGGGCAATGGGACGCCATTGTCGTGTGATGTGTGAGATTTATGGCATGCCGGCAAGAGACCAATTTAGTTATGAGACCTTCGAGCCACTTGGATTAATTTAGAATTTACTTGGTATGTGGAATGTGATACATTGAGATAAGTTGTTGTTACATTATATGCTATTGAGTTGATGAGATTTTTGTTGTTATTAAAAGTATTCTTTTTATATATTATTTTGGAAAATTAGCGGGTACCATGGACAGTTTTTTCGGTTACCGCACCGACTGAGAACAACACTATTTTTGAAACATTTTATAAATGTATTGTTGTGCACTGGGATTTTATATCTCATTATAAGTGTTGTTTTCGAGCAGAGGACATCGTTGTTGAGGATCCAGAGATCTGAAGAGTTATCTTTGATTAGCTAGTTGGATAATAATGTAGTATGGTTTAGAGTATTATGTAGACGGCGTTCTTTGGTTTACGTACTATTTTTCTCGAGTTGTAATTAGACGTCCGGTTTTGAGGCTTTTAGTTTTTATTCAAATGATTGGATTTAATAATATTTTTCAATACTTTGTAAATACAATTATTTTATTTAATACGAGGTATTTTCATACTTAGTTATCTGAGAAAAAATTTATGACTTGTGTTTTTTAATTAAATGTTTTTAAGGATTTTTATTGAAATTAATTTGGGTTACTAATGTAACGAAGGGCATTACAAAAGTTACATGCATGCGAAGTTGTATTTATTATAAACCAAATCTCTCAAACAAACCTAAGTGAGCTTGAAGAGGCTAAGTGTGCAGAGAATACTTGTCTTGAGCCCGAAGAGGCTAGGTGTGCAAAGAATACTTATCTTGGAGCCTGAAGAGGCTAGGTGTGCAAACAATACTTAGAGTTTGTAACTTGGTCAGCTATAGTGGATAAATCTTGGTGCTGTCAAGGACTGGATGTAGCTCTTTGCTTTGAAGAGTGAACCAGGATAAATAATCGTGTCGATCTCTCTTTCCTTATAACATCTTTAGTTACTTTAGTTTTCTTATACGTTTATCAAGTGGTGTGTTTGCCAAAGTCACACGTTAAAATTTCATCATACAGTCACTCGTCTGTCATCTCGTATCTTTCCACTAAATCTCGAACTAAGCTTCTGTTTGCGAAAAGATTTCAACTTTGTTTAAATTCTAATAAACACAATTCAACCCCCTTCTCGTGATTATAGTTGTCTATTTCAGTTGGTATCAGAGCTCAGCCTCTGGGTTGAGCATCTAACAGCGTAGAGGTAAATGGTCCTGAAAAATAGACATGACTGCTAGAGCTAGTTCAAGTTAAAGTCACCAGACTGAAGGAGCTTCCCTAACCAGACCTCCTTACTTCAATGGAGAAAACTACAACTATTTGACAGATAGATTTCAATGGTTCATTCTATCTACAAACTCTGATCTTTGGGATGTCATTACAGATGGTCCATTCATTCCTAAGAATGATGATAATACTGGCAAACTAAAAGCTCAGTGGACTACTGCAGAAAAGACAAAATGGGAGCTGAACCACAAGCTAGATATAACATCATTTGTGCTCTCAGTCCTGAGGAGTTTGAGAAGGTATGTGCTTGTGACTCTTACAAAGAAATATGGGACACTTTAGGTGTCACGCATGAAGGAACAGTCAAAGAGTCAAAGATTGTCATACTTGTCAGAAAGTATGAACTGTTTGTCATGGAGGAAGGAGAATCTGTTGCTCAAATGATAGGAAGATTTCAAACTATAGTCAACAGTTTAAAATCTCTTGGTAAAGTTTATACCAATGCCGAGAAGCCTGGAAAGATTCTGAGAAGGCTACCTAAACAGTGGAGACCTTTGGTCACTGCTATCTCTCAAGCCAAGGATCTCACTACCTTGACTATGGATGAACTTCTTGGAACACTCACTATTCATGAGAAAGAACTTGGAGATGAAGTTGCACCAAAGAAGGGCAAGTCAATTGCTCTAAAGCTGATCAAAAGTCAGCAAAAGTTTCCAATAGGGATAAGCCATTTAGAAGGTCCAACAAGGACAAGAACTTCAAAGAATCCACCTCAACAGACAAAAGTCCAATTGTTTGCTATGAGTGCAAGAAGCCTGGTCACATCAAGGCTGAATGTCCTCAACTCAAGAAGGCCCATTTTAAGAAATTATTCAAGAAGAAGAAGAAAGGAATGATGGCTACTTGGGAGGATCTTGAGTCAACATCTTCTGATGAAGAAACGGAGGAAGAAGCCAATCTCTGTTTGATTGCTAACACTGACTTAGACTCAGACGATGAGGTACATCCTGACTATGAGGAATTACTTTATGCCTATGAGGAGTTACTAGAGGAATCCAACTGCCTATCTAAGACCTTCAAATCCCTCAAGAGAGAGTATGTAAAGCTAACCAGTGAACATAAACAGAAATCTCAAGAGTGTGAGAAGCTTGCTAAAGAGAACAGTGAGCTGAATACTGAAAAGTCTGATGAAGCTAAGATCTCAAGTGAAACATCACCATCTGAAGAAGTTGAAAAACTTCAACTGAAAGTGGAAGAGATCACTTCTGATCTTGCTAAATTTGTTAACGGTAGAGACAATCTGACTAAGCTACTTGGCAGTCAGAGGCACTCTCTTAACAAAGAAGTTATTAGATATGTCCATCAGACACATCATAAAGTATCAACTAAAGCTTCTACAGTATCTGTTAAGTCAACTGTAACCAAATCTACACATGTCTGTAACTTTTGTGGAAAAACTGGACATGTTATGTCTAAGTGTATCCACAAGAAGAGAAGGAAGTATTCGTAGACTCATAGAACTAACAGAAAAGGGCCCAAAAAATATGGGTACCTAAAGATCAAATAATTTTTGTTGCAGATGTCCTCAACAAAACAAAGAAAACACCACTGCTGGTACAGGACGGGGGGCGCTCGCGTCATATGACAGGAGAAAGGTCTATGTTCCTAGACCTCCAACTTAAGAAAGGAGGACACGTTGCCTTCGGAGGGAATCAGAAAGGGAAAGTTATAGGAATTGGAACTATTGGTGGTAAACCCCCTCTTCCCTTTATATCTAATGTTCTTATGGTTAAAGGATTAAGACACAATTTTCTTAGCATAAGTCAATTATGTGATAGTGGTTTTGATGTTTCCTTTACCAAAGATGTATGCATAGTTAAAGACTGTTGTGGCAAAACCCTCTTTTCGGCTAAAAGGCACAAAATATTTATAAAATTGAACTCTATGATCTCTCAGATCAAAGTGTAACCTGTCTGATGTCTAAAGAGGATGAGAGATGGTTATGGAATAAGAAACTAGGACATGCTAGTATGAAACTAATTTCTGAATTAAAAAGGAATAATCTTGTGAGAGGATTTCCATATATTAGTTTTAAGAAAGATGTCTTGTGTGATGTATGTCAGAGAGGTAAACAGATAAAATCTAGTTTCAAATCTAAAAGCCAAGTATCAACCTCTAGACCTCTTCAGTTGTTACACATGGATCTGTTTGGATCAGTTAGTGTTGCCAGCCTGGCTGGAAGAAAATATGGATTTGTCATAGTTGATGACTATTATAGATACACATGGGTACTCTTCCTAACACACAAGGATGAGTCTTTTAAGGCTTTCTCAGTATTCTACAAAAGAGTACAAAATGAGCAGGGTTCCTATATTTCTACCCTTAGAAGTGATCATGGGGGAGATTTTGAAAATGAGCAGTTTAGACAGTTCTTTGAGGAGAATGGAATCTCTCACAATTTCTCTGCACCTAGAACTCCACAGCAAAATGGAGTGGTTGAGAGAAAGAACAGATCTCTACAAGAGACGGCTGAATCTATGCTCAATGAAAATAATCTCCCTAAGTACTTCTGGGTAGAAGCTGTAAACACTGCTTGTTATGTACAAAACAAAATACTTATTAGGCCTTTTCTAAAAAGGACTCCTTATGAATTGTGGAAAGGAAAAAGCCCCAACATATCTTATTTTCATGCTTTTGGATGTGAATGTTTTATTCTGAACACCAGAGATAATCTTGGAAAGTTTGACTCTAAGGTAGATAAAGGTATTTTCGTAGGATATTCTGAAATGTCTAAGGCTTTTAGAGTTTACAATTCAAGAACTTGTATTATTGAAGAATTTGTTCATGTTAAATTCAATGATGGATTAAAGACTGATAAAGAACTATCAGATCTAGAATATGATCTTGCAGGTCTTGATATAAACAAGTCAGAAAGTCAACAACCCGATCTAATCAAAACAGAACATGTGCTTGAGGGTGACGGACAAGTGGAACAAGCGAGTCAGCGAGACAAGTCAAGATCTTCATGATGATCTCAAAAGGGATTGGAAGTTCAACACTCATCACCCTAAGGATCTTATTATTGGAAATCCTTCAGGAAGGAGTAAGAACCAGATCCACATTTAAAGAATCAAGCAATGTGGCATTTATTTCAGATTTGGAGCCTAAACGCATTGAAGAAGCTCTTGAGGATGAAATCTGGATTCTTACTATGCAAGAAGAACTTAACCAGATTCACCGAAAATGATGTCTCCCCTCTTGTCTCGTAAGCCTAAAAATAAGTTGGTTATTGGAACAAAATGGGTCTTAGAAACAAATTGGATGAAGATGGTAAAGTTGTGAGAAATAAGGCAAGGAGTAGCTCAAGGCTATAACCAACAAGAAGCTATTGATCATACTTGAAACCTTTGCACCTGTAGCTAGAATAGAAGCCATACGCATTTTAATGTCATATGCTGCACAACACCAAATTACCCTGTTTCAAATGGATGTAAAAAGTACTTTTCTAAATGGTATAATTGAAGAAGAAGTGTATGTTAAACAACCCCCTGCTTTTGAGGATACTGATAAACCATATCATGTTTTCAAATTTAAAAAAACATTATATGGTTTGAAACAAGCACCTAGAGCATTGTATGATAGACTCAGTTCTTTTCTCTTGCATAATGGTTTTATTAGAGGACAAGTAGACACTACTCTGTTCAAGAAATGCTCTAAAAAGGACTTTATTATAGTTCAAATATATGTTGATGATATTATTTTTGGAGCAACTAATGAAAAGCTGTGCATTGACTTTTCAAATCTAATGCAAGCTGAATTTGAGATGAGCATGATGGGAGAATTGAAGTTCTTCCTTGGATTAAAAATCAAGTAGACAAGTGATGGAATTTACATTCATCAACAAAAATATACCAACGAGATACTCAAGAAATACAAAATGGAAAAAGCAAAACTCATGAAAACCCCTATGCAAAACTAAGCAAAGATGATGAAGGTAAAAGGGTAGATCAAACTGTCTACAGAGGTATGATTGGCTCGTTACTGTACTTAACTTCAAGCAGATCTGACATTCAATTTAGTGTCTGTATATGTGCTAGATTCCAATTTGATCCTAGAGAATCTCATCTTAAGGCTGTTAAAAGAATATTTAGATATTTGCTTCGAAATACTAATCTTGGTTTGTTGTATTTAAGATCAAAAGAATACAAATTAGTGAGATATTGTGATGCTGATTTTGCTGGAGACAGAATAGAAAGAAAAATCACTAGTGGAGGATGTCACTTCATTGGAGCAAGTTTAGTCTCATGGTCAAGCAAGAGGCAAACAATCATTGCCCTGTCTATTGCTTGAAGCGAGAATACATCTCTGCTTGCTAGTTGCGACTCTCGACTCTTATGGGTAAAACATCAACTTGAGGATTACTCTATTTATGAACATAACATATCTGTATGGTGTGATAATTCCAGTGCTATATGCTTAACTAAAAATCCAATTCAGCATTCTAAGGCTAAGCATATTGAAATCAAACATCATTTTATTAGGGATTATGTTCAGAAAGGCATCTTTGATATTTAGTTTGTTAAAACTGAAAATCAGTGGGCTGATATTTTCACTAAACCCCTCACAAGAAAGGTTTTTATTTATTATAGATAATCTAAACATGCATTGCATTGTTGAATGACATATCTCATATATACATGTTCTTTTAACTAAGCATTAGTTCAGGGAGAGTGATGATACAATAGTTTAAGTGGAGTATGTCTCATATGCTTGCTGTATTACTATGATTTTCTTAACATGTTATATTGCCCTTAACATATCTCATACATAAAACTTGATAACCCTTTTTTATGTTGACAAAAGGGGGAGAATGGGAGAATGAGAGAAATGAGAATTGAGAAATGTGATAGAAATGTGTTATAGAAGAATGTGAGAATGAATATGATATGATCTTAGATAATACATGGGCATGAGTATGTTCTGATAGTTGCTATAATTGCTCAGATAAATCTTAAGTAAGATTGCTCTGATAATAATTTCAAAGTAAAACAAGTCAAACTTGTGTGTGACTAAGTTAAACCGATTATATGATTAATCTTAATGTCTGATCAAGCATCTGCATGACCTGTCTGCTTAAGAAAATTTCAACCTATCTGATATATGCTATTTTCTTTGTTGATATTTTCTGAGGTTCATTAAATCATCTCAATGTTTGTCATCATCAAAAAGGGGGAGATTGTTAAGTCTCTAAAATGTCTGTTGTGCTTTTCCCTAAGTTTTGATGAGAACTAAACATTGGTTAATGATTTAATTAACCTTCATATTGGTTGCTAACCTGTCAATCTAGTGTGCAGATTAAAACTGTAAGAATCATCTATCCAATGAAGTAATTGAAGCGCACGTCCAACACAAGTGATAGAAGTGCACGTCCAACATTGAAGTAATTGAAGCGCACGTCCAACATAAGTGATAAAAGCGGGCGTCCACTAAAGTGACAGAGACGCTCGTCTACTAAAGTGACAGAGGTGCTCGTCCACTAAAGTAACAGAAGCGCTCATCCACACAAGTCTTTGGATTTTCTAAGTCCTTCATATGTAGCTCGTCTACTAGGTTACGTTCTACCAGTTAAAGGAGTATCCGTTCTATAAACATGGCATATAGAGCTCGTCTACTAGCCCGATTGTAAAATCTTAAATGGCTAGATGGACGTGGTTATTTTCAATATGGACGCGCTTATCTTATGAACGCGAATTCTATAAGAATTATCAGAATCTTATTTCAAGAACCAGAATCAAGAAAAGTCAGAAGTTACTCTCTCAAGCAACCTCGGTTATCAGAACCAAAGACCAGTTAAAGAATGCTTCCAACATGCTTTATTCCCCAGTACCTCTAGTTCTTACACGAAAAGGGAATTGTACTCAGCAAAGTACAAAAAGCTCTCTGCATAACTCTGATATGGCTGTATCACGATGCATAAAGCCATGATCCTTCATGTTAGAATACAACCAACGTTCCTATTACATTAATGGCTGCCCAGAAAGACTCTATTGCATTTAATGAAGTTCTTCTTAAAGCCAACATCCGAGGGATTGTCTCTAACGGATCCTAAATACATGAAGACTATAAATACTGAAGTCTTTGAAGATGAAGATATAGATTATAGAGAATACACATAGCATTAAAGAGCCATTACTCTGCGCATTAACATCGTCATTCTTTCATTCTGTATTCTTCAATTATTTGAAGTTATTACGCAGACTTTCCTAAGCTTTACATTTAAACCACTCTGAGTGTTAGTGAAAGTTTTGTCTGTCTGAAGTTGTATTTATTACAAACCAAATCTCTCAAGCAAACCTGAGTGAGCCTGAAGAGGCTAAGTGTACAAAGAATACTTGTCTTGAGCCTGAAAAGGCTTGGTGTGCAAAGAATACTTGTCTTGGAGCCTGAAGAGGCTAGGTGTGCAAACAATACTTAGAGTTTGTAACCTGATCAGTTATAGTGGATAAATCTTGGTGCTGCCAAGGACTGGACGTAACTCTTTGCTTTGAAGAGGGAACCAGGATAAATAACTGTGTCAATCTCTCTTTCCTTATAACCTCTTTAGTTACTTTAGTTTTCTTATACGTTTATCAAGTGGTGTGTTTGTCAAAGTCACTGTTAAAATTTCATCATACAGGTCACCCGTCTGTCCTGTATCTTTTCACTCGTCTAAACTAAGTTTTGTTTGCGAAAAGATTTCAACTTTGTTTAAATTCTGATAAACACAATTTAACCCCCCTTTTCGTGTTTATAGTTGTCTATTTCAAAACACACAACATACTAATTTCATAGTGTGTATTAATTGTTAAATACTAATTTTTCAGATATTTTTAATTATTAATCAATTCCTATATATTAAATTAGAGTTTTGGCTCTTGAATGAGAGCTATTCTCCATACCCTTTCTCTCACCCTCCTGCGCCACATGTGTGATTTTATTTTAATAATTAAGAGAGGAAAATAACAATAATACTGATTTGTCAATGTATTATTGAATGTCAGTGTAAAAATCATTCATACCAACAATGTATAAAAATTAAACTCTTTTTGGATTGTGTACTTTATTTGCTACCACATCTTATTCAAATTGTAAGTTTTTAAGAATTAATTTAAATACTAATTATTTTCTATCACATTTTAATTAAATTGTTACTTTAATATTAATTCAAATAATAATAATTGTTTATATTAAAAAATAAAAAATACAAATTATTTTCTATCATATCTTTTCAAACTGTTACATTTTGAAAATTAACTTTATAAAATTTAAAACTTACTCATATTTTTAGAAAACGTATTATATGTTCAATCGAAGTTATTCGATGAGATATCAAATATTTTTGAAATTTATGAAACTTTGAGGAGTTGATCTACCAATAAGAAGTTTTGATTAAACAGTTGGATTGTTAAAATTAAATGTTGGCGATGAGTTATTATGCGAAGTAACTCTACAAAGAGATACTTTTGGAGTAAGTGGATCTCACCCATACACACACACACACACACACACACACATATATATATATATATAAAATTTGTTTTTAAAAAATAAATGTTAACAGAACAAGTAATTCAAATTCATAACATTTTTACACACATATATCATGTTAAATTATAGTTTGTATAAAAATAAATATTTAATTAATAAATAGTAATCAAATATTAAAATTAAAAAAAGTGCAATACATGAAAAATTTGTATATAAAGAAATTACTTGATTGGGTTAAACTTGTGCATGTTAATATATTTTTCAAATTTTTTATTCATTCTATACTTTGTGCAATTGGTTTTTTTTTAATGAGACCATCATCACACAAATCCATTTCAACCTTCATCTTGTGGGTTAATTTAACACCTCTAAATCTAATCGATTGAGCAATTGGTTCATTGTACGGCTTTGTTGCAGGTGGAAGAAAGTGGTGTTTGCTTCTGATTTAAAGCTCGCAGGGGCGTGCTAATGGGTAGCGGCCGGCGACAAGGATTTACTTTTTTTTTTTAATTTGAACACCTTAAGGATTATTTCAACACCTTCATTAATGAAATTACTAAAATATCCCAAAAGTTTATTATTAGTGCTTGTACGTGAACTACAAAGCTTCGGGTACACAATCATAATGCTCTTAGCGAAGTGGATATCAAAACGTGAATTTGTCTAGGATTAGTCTCAGGTCTAGCATTTTTTAGTAGGTGATATGGATGACCTAATAATGTCCTAACGAAGATAATGATGTGATTCCGAGCAGATGCCACGGATGTGATGGAACAGCGGGATCCACGAGTGCCTGTGATGGAAGATAGTTCATTGGAGGATCCGCGATTTGATTCCCTGGTTGATTTGGCCACATGCTTAATTAATTGTTCCTTCGAGTATCATTAGTGAAGCGTAGGGGACATTAATATGACCCAGGACCCAACAAAAGACAACATTGGCCCGAATAAACTAATGAGCACTAAAAATAGACCTTCAAACAATACAAGTCTAAATGCCTCATGAATATTCTGGAATAGTAGTTTACTATTTCCTAATTTGTAAGAATTGTTGGTTATATAAACTGTCTGCGTGAGAAGGTAAGGTCGAGGACTCGATCTATATTTTGGGTTGATCGAGCTCACCCCGCTATGGGCATTAGCCCAAACTCCTCAAGGCCGAGGACATATCGGACACCACCGGGCAGTAGGGGATAAGTACTCGGACTCGCCCCGCGAGGGAAGTACATCCAGGTCCCTCGCGGATCAGTCATAAATGACTGATCCGAACATCACTCCGCATAATCAGAGACCTGATCCTAATATCTCTCCGTATATCTCGGAACCCGATCCTAATATCTCTCCGTATATCTCGGAGCTTGATCCCGAAAGATCTCTATAAATAGGGGGCTTATCCCCTCATTCAGAACTACGTTTGCTTTGATTCCCATTTGGATACGTAGGAGCAGAATTCACATTCTGTTAAGCACATTCCAAAACACCCCCACTAAGCTCTCTTCGGCCGAGTATCTCTCACCCAAGATATTTGGACGGAACATTTGGCGCCGTCTGTGGGAATCGAAGCAAAACTTTTCCATACCACAAATCATGGTGAGAATAAGGAGCGGAAACTGCAGGAGAGAGGAGCCAGAAAATGCTAACAACGGAGATGATGGGGAACGGTCCACGAACCCGGCTATGGCGGCCGAGCAACCCCCTTATCCAGGGAACTTCTTGCACTGATTGCCGCGGCGAGAAGGGAGAATGAGGAGATTAAGCGGCAGAGCAACAGCCGTCGCGAACCAAGGCGAGAAGCGAGAGAAAAGGTCCGTCTCATCTCCTCTCGAGAGAGCATCGGACACTTGAGAATGAGGGGTCCGAAACTTCACGAGAGAAGGAGGCCCACAACTTGGGCTTCTCATCATATGGGCCGGGTAGATGAGGAAGAATTTCCTAGGCGAGGCCCCGAACCTCATCACTGCGGGCAAATAGACTTAATGAAAGGGCCATCGTGCGGAATCAGAGACATCCGCTTCACAAGCGCTATCATGGAGGTTCCCCTACCCGACCAACTACAAGCCGATTAGCATTGACAAATATGATGGCACCTCGGACCCGAGCGCCACTTGGGCGCTTTCACCACTCGATGTACCTCTTTCTGGGATGGCGACGCTGTCATGTGTAAAGTCTTTCCGACCACTCACGAAGGATCTTGCGTTGACCTGGTACACCCGATTCTGACCCACGATCGGTGAGACTCCTTTGATACATTCATGGCTAAGTTCAATGCTCAGTTCGCCACGAGCCGGGCTCATCAAAAAACCTCGGCCTCGTTGGTAAACTTCAGGCAAGAAAAGAATGAGTCCCTGCGTGATTTCATGGCCAGATTCAGCAAGGAGGCCGTCCTCATCCGGAATCTCAGTGCCGATGTTGCACTACACACCATCTTGATCGGACTAAGGCCTGGCCCTTTCGCCAGACACTTGGCTCGGAAGCCACCAACCAGTGTGGATGAGTTGAGGAGGAAAGCTGCGGGATTCATCAATATGGAGCAGATTGAGGAGTCGAAGAAAAGGGAGAGAACTGATGATGCTGACAGACGAGAAGGAAGAGAGAAGAAGAGGGCCAGAGGTGATAGACCGAAATTCAAAGGTCCGTCCGAGCATTTCCAGAGGGGACCGAAGTACGAGCATTATACTCCCCTCAACACAAACCGAGCTCGGGTGTTTGAGGAAGCATACAATGCGGAACTTTTACAGCTCCATAATCGTGGCCACACCCCCCAGAATGCTGATCGACGGAAACATTGTCGGTATCATCGTAATTATGGCCATACAACCGAGGAGTCTTTGGGTCTGCGGGGATAAGATTGAAGAGCTGGTACAAGCTGGCCATCTCAATAATTTTGTTCGGAGAAACCACAACAACGGTGAGAGGCGTGGCGAAGCGAAGAAGGAGAGAAGGTGACCAAAGCCAGGAAGGGTGGCGGTCAACGAAATAACGAAAGAACGAAAACCGAGAGAGGGCGAGAATGAAAGGCGAGAGGAGGATAATGTGATCAGGCGTGATAAACACCATTTCGGGTGGATTCGCGGGGGAGGCACAACAAGTTCAGCTCGGAGAAAGCACTGCGGGGCTATTCGGGCCGTCGGCTCGGTATCAAGCAAACCCCAGAAATTCCCCACCCATTATCTTTTCCGATGAAGACTTTGTAGGGGTGGATCCTAATCAAGATGATCCCATGGTAATCACCGTGCGGTTGGCTAATTTCTCGGTCAAAAGGACCACTTGTCGACCAGGGGAGCTCGGCGGATATCTTATATTACTCAACATTTGAAGCTTCGGTATCCCGGAGAAATCTATTCAGCCGATGCGGACGGCAAAGAAGCTCGTCGGCTTTGCGGGGGGAACAAGTTGATACAGGGGATACATTGACCTCTGACTACTTTTGGTGATGGCGAGCATCCAAGACTATCATGGTCGGGTATGTGTTAGTCAATGCGGTGACATCATACAATATCCCGATCGGAAGACCATCTTTGAGCGAGCTAGGAGGGGTGGTCTCTACTCCCCATCTCATAATGAAATTCCCTTCCAACTCGGGGGACATAGTTGCTTTGTCCGGTCGATCGAGAGGATGGCCGGACAATGCTATCTTGATAGTTTGCGTGTGAGCGGATGAAACCTACACTGCGAAACTCTAGACGGGGGGAAAGGCAAGTCGGTGAGTTCGGTTAACTCCGTCGAGCTGGATCGAGAGAATGGACATGCAAGAACAACGTCCACAACCTATTGAGGAGTTAGAAAAGTTCGGCTCGGTTCCACGGCTGATCGGTGCACCAAACTCGGCGGTCACCTTGAGCCGAATTTGAAAAAGGAAATAAAGCAAGTGCTTCATAGCAACGCCGATTTGTTCGCTGGACCACATCCGATATGCCGGGAATTGATCCCGACTTCTTATACCACAAGCCGGCAATTTGTCGAGGCGAAAGGTGGCCTAGAGGAAGAGGAGGCCGGGGAAGAAAGGAGAAAAGTTGTGGAAGAGGAAAATGCGAAAGTTGGTTGAGGCCAATTTTATCAGAAGTAGAGTACACTACAGGGCTGGCCAGCGTTGTTCTTGTAAAAAAAAGCAAGCGGCAAGTGGCGCATGTGCACCGATTACACGAGTTTGAATAAAGCTTGCCCAAAGGATTCCTATCCTTTGCTGAGTATTGATGATTGGTGGATGGAGCTTCGGATCTGAGTGCGAGTTTCTGGGACGCATACTCGGGTACAATCGATCCGAATGTACCCCCAGGATGAGGAGAAAACAACTTTCATTCGAGGGCTCGAATTCTTGTTATCGGGTGATGCCGTTTGGGTTTGAAAAATCCGGGAGCTACATACCAAAGGCTCATGGACCGGGTATTTGAAAAACAAATCGGAAGAACTATGGAAGTTTATGTGGATGACATAGTGGTGAAGTCCGATGACCCGACAACCACCCAAAAGATTTGGAGGAAATTTTTCAGGGTGAGGAAATCTGACATGAGATTGAATCCGGGAGAAGTGTGTTTTCGGTGTCGAGGGTGGAAAATTTCTCGGCTTCATCTTTGGCACCCGGGAATTGAGGCCAATCTCGATAAATGTCGGTTTGTGATTGAGATGAGAAGCCCGCGAGCGTTAAAGAGGTGCAAAGACTTGCGGGGCGACTCGCATAATTATCTCGGTTCTCGCCCAAATCTGCGAGATAAAGCTCGACCTTTCTTTAGATTACTAAAGAAGCCCCCAACCTTCACGTGGGCCGAGGAATGCGAGAAGGCCTTTGTCGATTTCAAGGCCTTTTTGGCTTCACCGCCGATATTAACTCGACCCGTCCCAGGGAAAGAGTTATACTTATATCCGTCGACCTCAGAGAATGCCATCGGCGCAATCATTGTACGAGGAAATAGAAAAGTTCAAATGCTTGTGTACTTCATCGCAGGGTACTTCATGATGCCGAAACTTCGGTATCAAGTCATTAAAAGCTGGTTTTGGCCCCAGTAACCGCAGCTCGGCGGTGTGCCCGTACTTCCAAGGTCACCGGTGATTGTCAAGGCCGATCACCGGGTCAGCGATCCTCAAAAAGCTGAGTTGGCGGGGCGTATGATTGCATGGTCGGTATAGTTATCCGAGTTCGGCCTAAGATACGAGTTGAGAGGCCCACTGAAAGCTCAATGTCTCTCCGACTTTATAGCCGAGCTCCACCCGCAGATATCAGGGATGTATGGTGGAATTTGTATGTGGATGGGTCCTCGAATGTCGGGCGGTGGAGCAGGGTGATTACGGAGGGCCCGGGGACCTAATCCTGGGAGCGATCGCCGAAGTTTGAGTTCAAGACCTCAAATAATCAAGCCGAATATGAAGCTTTGATTGCAGGATTAATGCTGGCAAAGGAAATGGGGGCGAAGGCTGTTAGATGCCGGAGTGATTCACATCTAGTCACTGGGCAAATATCTGGAGGGTATCAAACGAAAGAGCCTCAGCTCACCAAGTATTTATGCAAGGTCAACCAATTAATTTCCAACTTCGAGAAATTTGCTATTGAGCACATTCCCCGAGAAGAAAACACTCGGGCCGACCTGCTGTCCAAATTAGCCATTACAAAGAAGCAGGGCCACCACAGAACAGTTATTCAAGAAACCATAAATGAACCGAGTGTCACGACAGGGGAGGTGATGGCCAACGAGCTGGTTGACCGGGAATGGATGACACCCATCTGGGAGTATTTATCCTCAGAAACTCTGCCCCCAGATCACGGTGAGGCCAGGAAAATCAGGCTCAGAGCAAGTCACTTTGTTATTATCTCCGGGGTATTGTTCAAACGGGGATTCTCGGTACCATTACTAAAATGTCTGACGAAGGCACAATCGAAGTACGTCATGGAAGAGGTTCACCGAGGAATCTGCGGTTTTCATTGTGGGGGCAGATCAATGGCCTCCAAGGTAGTCCGAGCAGGGTACTATTGGCCCATCATCCGAGCAGATTGCATTGAGTGGACGAAGCAATGTGATGAGTGCCAAAGATTCTCCAATATTAGTCGTACCCCTCCGGAAGGACTTCACACTTTAAACTCGCCTTGGCCTTTCGCTATGTGGGGAATCGACATACTGGGGCCATTCCCCGTGGCCAAAGGTCAAGTCAAATTTCTCCTGGTAGCAGTAGACTACTTCATGAAATGGATTGAAGCAGAGCCTTTGGCAAAGATTACCGCCGAGAAAGTGCAAAAATTTGTATGGAAAAGCCTCATCTGTAGGCACGGAATCCCCTTTGGAATCGTCACAGACAACGGAAGACAGTTTGTAGATAAGACGTTACGGGAATTCTATGACAACCTCGGTGTTAAACACCACGTTACATCAGTTGAACATCCCCAGACCAATGGGCAAGCCGAGGCAGCCAACAAGGTCATTCTCGGAGAACTGAAGAAGAAGGTGGGAAGATCCAAAGGAGCTTGGACAGAAGAGTTACCAAGTATCCTCTGGGCCTACCACTGCACGCCTCAATCTACCACTCAAGAAACACCCTTCAGGCTGACGTATGGAACAGACGCCATGATCCCAGTGGAGGTTGGTGAACCATCTTTCCGACGTATGCAACATGAGCCGAATGATAATGAAAGCAATTTAAGGGTCGAACTTGACTTGGTAGAGGAAATCAGGGAGGAGGCCAAACTCAGAGAAGAAGCACATAAGCAGAGAGCAACTTGGAGATATAATTCAAGAGTGAAGCGAGGAGTTTTCTGCGTGGAGATTTGGTCTTTGAGAATAAAAGGAGAAGCAAGGAAAGATCACACAGAAGGCAAGTTGGCGACAAGAAACCGGGAGGGCCATTCGGGTAGTAGAAAAATTGGGAAACGGAGCATATAGGCTAGAAGAATTATCAGGAAGCCTATCCGGGGACTTGGAATGCTTCGCACTTGAAATTTTACTATAGTTGATGTAAATAGTCAGGTGATGTACTCTTTTTCCTATCTCGGTATTTTGTCCCAAAAAGGGTTTTGACCAAGAAGGTTTTAACGAGGCACACCGTAGACTTTCTTTATTCAATAAAAGAATTTATTATAAACATTATGTTCTCTTATTTTGCGATGTATTTACTCTGCAAGTGTCTCATTTTGAAGGCCGAGTACGAGCCATTAAATTTTTAAAGGCCAAGTTTGAGCCTGAAGGCCGAGTACGAGCCGTTAAATTCTAAAGGCCAAGACTGAGCCTGAAGGCCGAGTACGAGCCGTTAAATTCAAAAGGCCAAGTCTCGAGCACGAAGGAGAGTTCGAGCGATTAAATTTTTAAAGGCCAAGTGTGAGCATGAAGGCCGAGTTCGAGCCGATTAAATTTTTAAAGGCCAAGTTTGAGCCTAAAGGCGAGTTCGAGCGATTAAGCGTTTTAAGGCCAAGTTTGAGCACAAGGCCGAGTCGAGCCGTTAAATTCTAAAGGCCAAGTCTGAGCCTGAAGGCCGAGTTCGAGCCGATTAAATTTTTAAAGGCCAAGTTTGAGCCTAAAGGCCGAGTTCGAGCCGGTTAAAAGTGTTAAGGCCAAGTTTGAGCCTGAAGGCGAGTCTGAGCCGTTAAATTTTAAGGCCAAGTCCGAGCACTGAAGGCGATTCGAGCCGATTAAATTTTTAAAGGCCAAGTTTGAGCACAAGGCGAGTATGAGCCGTTAAATTTTAAGGCCAAGTCCGAGCACAAGGCGAGTTTGAGCCGATTAAATTTTTAAAGGCCAAGTTGAGGTGAAGGCCGAGTCTGAGCCGTTAAATTCTAAAGGCCAAGTCCGAGCACAAGGCCGAGTTCGAGCTGATTAAATTTTTAAAGGCCAAGTTTGAGCCCGAAGGCCGAGTTCGAGCTATCGAGTTATTAAGGCCGAGTTCGAGCCGCGAAATTGTTGAAATCGAATACGAGTAGCAATTACAAAAGAGCAAAGTTCGAATGTAAAGGCCGAATATGAGCCATGATTTTATCAAGGAAACCGAGTACAATGCGTAAAGCAAAAATAAAGCCAAGTTTGACTCTTGAAAAGTACAAACAGGTGAAGATATTAAGGAGCCGAGCACACAATGAAATTGAAAATAAGGGCCGCTCGGCGGGACAGTGGTTCCCCCAATTAGAGTAGGGGCAAGTCCAGTCGGCCCCCAATCCCCCCAATCCAACGCCATGACCCTCTCTTAAGGGAGGATGTAGTCACTTCCCTCTGAGAAAGCTGGATGATGAGGTGCTCGGCCCACTCAGGGAGTAGACGGCCTCTACCCCTTTCGCCACTCCCGAAGTCTGCCATTCTCCTAGTTAACATCCTTCTTGAAGGATTGAATTGTAAAAGGAATTCTGGATCCCATCTCCCACTTACATCCTTTTTGGCAGCTAAGAAACTCAAAAAAGGATGTTAACTGGGAGAGGGGAGCGTAAACCCCTAACACTATCATAGAACTACTCGGGTGGAAAAGAGACGAATTTGGCTGGTGGGAAAGAATGAAGAATGAAGGAAAGAAGTAGTAAAAGCACCTTTTATTTATAAGGGGGGAGAGGGCGTTGGGAAGGAAGAAGTATGCGTGGGAAAAGGTTTGTTGGAAAAACAAATCTCGAAACTAAGCAAAAAGCGATAATTGCATGAACCCATTGCGGTTTCCAAAGCATTTAATGCGTGGTTGCATGCGTAAGGTGTGAAACATGTGTTTCATGTGTAACAACCACCGTCCATATTTGATATGGACGGTAGAATACCTCGGTCTTAGCCGAAGATTTGTTTAACAGGACAAACACAACGATGGAAGATAAAAAAACACTTCAAGTGTATCTCGGCCAAACAAGAGGCTACAAGGAAAAAGGAAAGTCAGCAAAATGGTGACAATTTCCATTAAGTAAGACGAAGTTACAAAGGCAAAAGCCCATTACAGAGGATAAAGACTACAAAAAACTAAACGGCTACTCGTCCCTAGGACCCTCTTGGACCTCGATGTGATCCCCGGGAGAGTCTTCCTCCCCTTCCACCACCACCTCCTCTTCCTCTTCAGGAATTATGGGAATAAGTTCCCCGTTCACCACCTCCTTGTTCACATCGACTCCCGAAAGATCAACCCCCGGGGCGAGAACCTCGGCTTTGAGCAATGGCCTTGTCGAAACCCTTCCGGTGCTCGATAATAATGCTGCTTGTGGCCTCTTTTACATCCTCCTGAAGTTCCATCTTGGCCTTGGTCTCGGCCTCCAAGGCTTTGAGTCGCTCAATTGCAGCCTGAGCCTCTTTGAGCTTTTCCTCAGTGCGAGCCTTGTCCTCTTCAACCCGAGCTTTGTCTTCCTCAGCCGATTTCGCTCGGGAATCCGGCTCGGAGTTACGAGTATTAATCTCGGCAAAGGTGGCGATCGGGCGTTCGTTCTGCAGGGCGGCTCCTCGCTCGAGAGGAAATCCGGGTGAGATCCCCCTTGACCTCTCAGTTGCAGCAAATTGATTCCAACTGCTGGGACTTCCTCTCGGTCTCTGTTAACTCTCGACTACGAAACGAGCCGGAGCGGCGGCCGAAGCGATGAGGCCGAGAGGGCCTCCATGCTAGATCGGGCCCCTGCTTTTAATTAGCCTGGAGATCGGCGGGCTTTAAGAAGTTTGAGTCGAAAGAAGGGGAAGGGGTTGAAGTCTTCACCCCAGAGAGATGAAGTCCTCTGCCTTTAGAGAAGTATTGTACCATTTCTGCTTCGGTGGGGGAGGAGGTGGTTGTTCTCGCCCTGCGGTCCCTGTCTCTGGGTAGTCGGGTGTGGGGGACTTGGGCGAGGAAGGGGAGAATCTTCGGTGTCTTCTACAACCTCCACCCTCTTCCCCTTTTTGAGGGCGGATGATGAAGCCCTCTTCGCAGAGGCCTTGGCTGGAGGAGGTCTTTTCTTTTTCTCGGTTGAGGAGGGCCTCGACCTCTCTTTTGCGGGCCTTTTACAAGCTTGGAGAAGTCGAATTTCCCATGTGGTTGCAAAAAAGAAAGAGTTGTTAGTACGGAGAACACATCCGGAAAATATTCAAAAAACTAAAAAGCGGAGGCACTTACTTTTAAGGTCGACCCTTGGGGTGGAGGAGAAGGGGAGTTTCGGAGGCGTCCCAAGGAGAGGCCGAGGAAGTTTCTCTAGGGTGTCTATATCCCTTTTCTCCTCGGCAGGAAGGGACTCATATTCGAAACCGACGAATTTGGTGGGAGACGATTGCCAATACAATGGAAACTTAGCACACCCGTTCCCATAAAAAAAGTAAGAACGGTGAGAATCGGAGGGACGAACTCGGAAGAAACCAACCTTAAAGTCCTTGTACGAAGATTTAAACAAACTGATCAACCCTCTTCGGTTCAGACCGTTGAGGGAGATCCACCCGGTTTTCTCGCCGAACCTTGTTTAATAAAAATACAAAAATTTGGGAGTAGTGGGCTCCATCCCGAAGTATGCACACAAAACTTGAAAGGCTTTCAAAGAAGCCCAACTATTGGGGTGAAGCTGAGTAGGCGCGACGTTCATAGTCCTCAGAACGTCACACTCAAACTCGGTAAAAGGAAGAGACACACGCAGATGAGAGAAAAGTGTTTTGTACATATACGTAAAAGGAGGCTCGGAAGGACGAGCCCGGAGGAAAACATACTCGGTATCCGAGCATGGAGAACAGATAAACTCGGACTCATCCCCGAGGCAGAAATGGCAATTGGGGGGCCAGAAGATGAGCGATTGAGTCCAAAGTTTGATAACTAGAAAGGTAAGCGCCAACTTCGCCCTTGACCCATGTGTACCCAGGGAGGGTAATATCGGGAACAGGGTCTTTTGGAACCCGCTGGCGTCGTTTGCGCGTGGTGGGTTGGGAGATTTGTGGGGAAGGTGAACCAGACTTGGGGACCCGAGGCTCGAAGAACCCGGACCGGGAAGAAGGCGACCGGAGGAAGAGCGACCCCACCGGCCGAGCGTTCGGCCCTCGGGGAGAAATAGGAGAGGCGGAAGGAGAGCCCCGATGGGGAAACCTCCGTTCCACCGGAGGGAGAGGTGTTTGATTCGGTGGAATCGAGGCGAACTCATGACCTAGGAATTCAAAGATAAACTTTAAAAAGAAGGAAGGAGGTTAGGCGTACCTAGAGAGTGAGAGCGAGAAAGATAGTTGCGGAGAGGTTGGAAAGACAAAGTCAAGAGTGAAGGGAGGTAGGCTGAGAGGGGGAATAAGGGGAGACTTGGGGATATTTATAGCTGTTGCGGTTGATGGCGTGATCAACGGCCCACGTCCCATCAGGCCCAAAAGGGCGCGACTTTTTGATTTCCCCTCATTAAATGGGCGCGAAATCCTAGGGTTTCTTACCTAAAGCGTGCCACAGAAGTATTAGGGGGAATGATGGCTTTCTCTGACAAAGAGAAAAGACTTGATTGAAATGACAGCTAGGAATGCAGAAGTTTGCGCGGCCGAAGAATAAGCTCGGTTTCATACTTATCAGCTCCTTCGCTTATTCAAGCTTGGAGCTCGGGGGCTTGTGTACCGGCCGAGAAGGTAAGGCCGATGACTCGTCTATATTTTGGGTTGACCGAGCTCACCCCGGCTATGGGCATTAGCCCAAACTCCTCCAAGGCCGAGGACATATCAGCACACCGGGCCAGCCGGGGATAAGTACTCGGACTCACCCCGCGAGGGAAGTACATCCCGGTCCCTCGCGGATCAGTCATAAATGACTGATCCGAACATCACTCCGCATAATCAGAGACCTGATCCTAATATCTCTCCGTATATCTCGGAACCTGATCCTAATATCTCTCCGTATATCTCGGAGCTTGATCCCGAAAGATCTCTATAAATAGGGGGCTTATCCCCTCATTCAGAACTACGTTTGCTTTGATTCCCATTTGGATACGTAGGAGCAGAATTCACGTTCTGACAAGACGTTCAAAACATCCCACTAAGCTCTCTTCTTGGTAAGATCTCTCACCCGAGATATTTGGACGGAACATAAACCAATATTGATATGAATGAACATAAGCAGGAAATTGAAAAAAAAATATCTTCTCTCCCTATAACGAGACTATTCTTGTCCTCCCTATCAAGGAATCCCTATCCCTTTCCATACCATCTCCACAAGCTCAAAACTTCCATCACACAACTCAAAAATTCCATCACGAATACAAAGTTTCCTGGGATCGATACAATGAGTCCTTCATGGAGCTCATTCAAATTTTGCAAGCCGAAATCCACACCCTTCGCAGCCCCAGTGCAAATCCACTCCCTACAAGCCAACTTCAACATCCATCATACCCATCTCCCCATTCAGACCACACAAACACCAATGTGCATAACTTCACTGTCTCTGACAGTTTCTCCTTCCCTGCAACCGACGAGCAATCACAGCAGAAGCCCGTTCTCGAAAAGAAGGTTCTGATGGTTTTGACCCCAACCACTACTCAAGTAACCAGCTCCACCACCGCGATACAGAAATGCGTGTTCCCTAGCTCTGTCGCATCAACACCGCTGTTAGTCGCCATCGCCGTTGTCGGTTCATCTGGTTCGAAGTTCATCTTCACTTTCATCTCCCTCGGGAGTGAGTCGTTTGCGCCCCAACCGCGATGCTGAAGACAGCTGCAAACATCCGGTCCGCCACGCCGCAATCTCTCTCTGGTTTCGTCTTCGATCCCGGTGAATTCAACTCCGCCGTGCGCCACCTCCTCCACTTCGGAAGTTTCTGTTACTTCGCCGGTTTCGATTTCAGTTCCGGCATCTTCGTTTCACTCTTCGTTGTCGAGTGCGCCGCTCTTCTTGTTTGGATGCTTCAGTGCCCGATGGCTCCCGCAATGTTTCAGAATAGCGCACCTCCGACAAGTGAGCCTCCGTCCTCGTCAGTCGGTATCAGTACGTCGCCGGTGGTGGCTTCTTTCCCAGCGACGACGCCGCCACCTGGAGCATCCTTTTGCTGTCCTTGGTTCCTTGGAGCAGCAACATCATCATCCCTGACCACTTTAGGTTTTCATTGGCCAGATGCACCTCCTTGTTGGGCTTCATTCCATATTTGGGCTTCCCTAGCTGTTTGGGCCAACTTGCCTTTTGGGTTTCCTTATTGCTGACTGGCCAGTGTTTATTCAGCTTAGTTCTCAATTTGGGCTCAGCAAATATTAATGATTGGGCCTCTTCAATGCTGAAGGAAAAATGGGACTCCTCTTCCAATGTGTCGGGCCACCATTTTCTTAGTTCAACTTTTGGTAATTGGGCCATGTTTCTCATGTTTATGATACTCATCATCAAGACCCCCTTTTTGTCTTGTGTCTTCTACAAATGAAAAATCACATGGAGTTGAAATTTTTTGGGTATGAAATGATATGACTCAGGACCCAATAAAAGACAACATTGTTGTCCCGAATAAATTAATGAGCAGTAAAGATGGGCTTTCAAACAATGTCAAGCCCAAATGCAAACATCAAGAATATTCTAGAATAATAGTTTACTATTTCAGTATTTTATTAACAATGTTAGTTAGGCCAGGTGTCATAAGGCCAAATTATTTAGGAAACTAATTTGTAAGAATTGTTGGTTACACTACAAGAAAAACAGTAATTAGCTACTAATTTTAGCTATTAATAAAATTTGTAGCTAATTTCAAGTTAATTAACTACTGTTAAGTGTTAGCTACCATAAATGTTTTGTTACTTAAAGTTAAAACTAAATATTAACTATAAACTATTTTTTATAAAAATTGTCATAAAGTTAAAGTCACACTCTAACTCTGCTCAGGCTCACTCTCACTCTCACTCTCTCACTCTCTACTTAGGCTCACCGGCATGGTGGTTCTCGCATGGTTCCTCATAGTTCTTGCATAGTTCTACTCAATGTAGCACCCCAACTTGGGCATCACATGGCTACCCGTTGTAGATCATAAAACTTTATAAAAATCACTGGTTACTTTCGGAAAATAATATTTTCTAAATATTTAACTTATCTAAAAATGGTGATAAATATTTTTTTTCTTTTTCTCTCACACATTCAAAACATAAACAACACATACATACATACATATACATATATATATATATATATATATATATATATATATATATATATATATATATATATATATAAAAGCGTCGGAAACATTAATAAATACTACAAAATAACATAGAGCCTTTATAGGAACAGGCCATTGTAACAAGTTTAAAAGCAAGGAAAGAAATAATAGTCAACACACAGCAAAGGTCCAAAACCACATCTCAAAAATACCATGGCTCTCAGTAGCCAGCAATCAGACAGCCAAGATACACTACCCCAAAAAGAAGAACCTTACAACTGGTCTGGCTAATGATACCCGTTGGGAAGACCAAGATGGTCATCCCCGTTCCCTGGTGGAACGTCAGGTGAAGACTCCATCGCTCCCGCTCCCTCATCGGGGAAGTCATCACACATCACCATCATCAAGGATGACATATTGAGGGTCCTCCTCAATGATCTCCTCCTGAGGTGACGCTGGTGCGGCTCCATGAAGAGGCTATCCAAGTGGGGGATGGATCTCCAGTTCCCCATATTCAGTCAGATGTTGAAGATAGTACCATGTAGGAGGTAGAGTCACCTCAACCAACTCTACGCTCTGGACTCTCCGTTGTGGTCCCGCTGCTATGGTGCCTTCCATTGAACTCACGAGGCCGGTGTATGTTGTGGTGTGGGCCCCCGGATGAATTACCCACGTGTCGGGATTGTGCGCATTCTCAAAGACAAGTACCCGCACCCCTGACGGTGCCAACGGAATTTGTGGATCCATCTAAACTCAGACATATATATAAATTTCCATGTAGGAAGAGAAAAAAGCAAGAAAATATAGAAGGGTGAGATACAAATATATGGATTAATCACAATAACTATATGTACAACACACAAAACATCATATAGACATATAAAATCATACATCATAAATTCTCGGAAATAAGCAAGTATTATATCAATGGGTTTCATACCCGGACAGTCATCGTCATTTATAAAAAAATACACGACACTTCAGTATTCAGGCTCTAACTTAATCTCTGGAGATCCCATCATCATTCTATGAGTGGATCAAACTCAATTGCCAAAATAAGGCACAACGTGTTTAATTTTCCATAGCACCTTTATCCGAATGGTGCGGTGATCTACGCTTATGGATTCCATAGCACACTGTCCAACACAAGGCAATTTGATCAACATATATGGTTTTTCATTGTCCATCAAGGCACAATGATGCAACGTGATATGAATACCCTGTCCATCAAGGAATCACACTTAACAACGTGGGGCACGTCTTCCAAATAATGCATGTAAAACATTTTATTCTCTTTATTTTTCTTTGTGTTCATTCTTTCCTTGTCGAAGCTCAAAGGCTCACGACCGTTCATGAATTTTTAAACGTTTTTCTTAAGATATTTCATTATTAACACATGACATGAAATCCGAGTGCTCAATCACAAAGCCCTAGACCGATGCACTAGTCTTAGCTTAGTGGTTATAGAAAACAACGTTCACCTTTAAGTACGTTCATCACAACGTATATAGGACACAAAATCCACAACAACGTATCACGGATCATAGATCTACGTGCTTTTACCATAGAAAACTAATAACCCAACGTCTCGGTTACTAGGTTCATGCTTCAACGTTTTTATTATTTTTTTCGTCCAGTGAAATACAAATACAAAATGAAACCTCTGCAACTTATCCAAGTTTGCCGGAATATTTTTGTTGAGCAAACGTATTTTTCAGAAAATCTTTTTCATTTGAAATTCATTTATAAAATGCTAAGTTATAGAAAATTCCATTTCTTTCCCAAATTAGTTTTCTTTTGGAATTCTTCCTTCTTCCAAAACGACATTAAAATCCGGTAAAAACCTTTTCAATCCATTTCTATCCAAAATAACAAAATTACTTTCTCAAGGGTTTTTCTTCGTAAAACATATTTCTAAATTGTCTTTTCTTATACTAAAATTATTCATAAGTAAAATAATTTTCCTCTAATCTTTAAAATATTTTCAACTTAGTTCTTAAAAATGATTTTCCATCTCATTTTTGAAAATGATAACATACTAAAATATATATTTCTTTTTCGATTTCATCCTTGTCCACCTTCTTTCATCAAAAGAAATCATCAAATAAATATTATTATTTTCAATGTTCCTCATAGATCTTTTTAAGACTTTTATCTCAATAATTAATTGAGCACTAACGAATGTCAGGCTTCTCAGACAACAATCAACAATAGAATAATTTTCACATCAACATCATAACAGATAATACAGTTTATGACATATATCAAAACTATAACTCATATATGCAAATAAATCATCAAGCTCGGATATTTAAAATAGATAGAATTCACCACATAATATAAACTCAGATAATCACAGTAAAACTCAAGATAAACTTTACAGACCACAAATAATAGCATATAGCTATCGGAACATCCCTCAGGCAGTCTCCCCTTACCTGATTCAAAAAGCAGAAAAGTTCTTCGTTCCACGTCATCTACAATGATCTTCCTCAACTCGCTTCGTGACGGAAGTCTAAGGATTTAACACATTACACAAGTTAAAGCAACAAAAACATCTAGTCTTCCCTAGGTATAGGTTTCGGTCATGGCTATAAAATAAGGTTAGAGATGTCAAATTTTCACAAACTCATGGATTAATGATCCGTAAGCATTAGATATTCATAATTAACGATCATTTTACAAGGATTGAACCAAAACTCACCTAAACCATAAGCTTCGTGTTTCGGCCTAGGTCCATAGAATAGGCTAGAGATTTTCTAACTTCTCAAGCTTTTAGATTTAACAACAAAAGGTATTAAAGAACTTAAATCAATAGTCCTATTTCACAAATTGAAACAAAAGTTTCTTGCTCCTTAACTACATAGGTTCGGCCAGTTTAGAAAAATAGGGGAGGAAAATTTTCCTCGATTCATGCTCTTAGATAATGAATATAGGGATCATTGTGAGTCCACAGAAATTGGTTTCAAGTCAAACAGATTTTTATACAATTTTCTAGAGATTTTAGAAGATTATATATCTAGGAATCTCAAATAAATGAACATGGCATAACTCACAAAAATAAATTAAGAGAAGAACTTAGATGAGTAAGAAGATGAAGTTTTACCTTTGAAGCTTGAAGAAAATGAATGAGCTTGATGAACTCTTGAAAACTCAACAAAGTGTGTAGGTATTTTCTTAGTTTGTGAGAGTAAAAATATGAGTGAAAAAAAAGAGAGAGTTTATATAGAGAGGGGGCAAGAGGCAGTGTGGGAGGAGAGAGAGGAGGAGCTTGGAGGGCAAGTCTTGGTTAGGGGTTGTTTGGATCTTAGGAGAGTGATTAATGGGTTTTGAGGGATTAAACTAATATACTTTATAAGTGTAATCATGATTTTCTTTGGATGTGACCCTTGATATCAATCTATCAAGTTACTTCAGTCATCTCAGCTCTCCATCCTGCTCCGTTGTTTACCTGATTTAAGTTTTCGATCATAATTTTCGAAGACTTGGCCCAGATAAAATGTTTTATGAAACCCATCCCTTTTGTGTAGGGTAGCAGGAATTTGACTTCTTTTATTATACGTGATTTAAAGCTATTAAGGGGATAGTTATTCTTTTTTATCCAAAGACTATTTAACAAATTTTTTTTTTTTTTTTGGGGGGGGGGGGGGGTTGCTTTTATGCTATAACCAAAGAGTAGGAATTATAAAAGGAGCTGGGGAGTTGTTGCTTCTAATTATTTTTCCCAAACATGAAATTTGGAATAGATAAAGGAAAAAGAGAAAAAGGGAAAAGGAGAAGGGGTGCTAGGGTTTGGAAGGGTGGTAAGTCTCCACCTCCATTTTTCCTTCTCAAATACAAACTTACAAATTTCTGATATTTAATTTGTATATTTTATTATTATTTCTTTTGGGTACATGGAACTGTAGAGGCTTGATGCCAATTTGTTTAAATGATTACTCTTAAACGCCTTCTATCAAATCAAGACATTTTCAGGTGTAATGATTTTATATATGAATCTATAGTTGATTATGGTTTGTGTTAGAACATCCTTTTTTTATGTTTATTTTCTTCCTTTATGCGTTTGAAATTTGCTTCGTGAGTGGTCCTGGAACATTTGTTCAATGGCTATATTTATATAGTCGAGGAGCTCGAAATTCTACTTTTTGGTGAATAGTAGTTGTGTCCATGTACAGGGCAGCAGAAGAAATTGAATGGTTATAACATATGAAGTGTCATGGCTGAGTTGAGAGGAACAACAATGCAACAGTGTAACACAATAACAAAGCAATACGTAGCGAAAATAAATCCTTCCAAACTTACAAGAATCTGTGAGGAGCAACAACAAATATATGACAGCAAATAGAACAACACAAACATAAAATAGACACCAAGATTTTAACGTGGAAAACCTCTTAAAGCAAGGGTAAAAACCACAGGTCGTCCAGATCAAAGAAACAGCTCCACTATAATCAAATAAAGGTATAAAAGAGTCTCCAATAAGTGCACAAACCATGCTAACAATCAACTAAAACAACCAAGCATCAATGCTTACAAATGAGAAACAAGAAGATGAAATTTACCCCAAAAACAGAGCTACTATGTGAAGCCAATATCTCTCACTTCAACCTCATCTTGAAAATCCGAACAGTGAGAATGAAGAACCACACGTCCTGAACCTGTTATAGAAATTTCAGCCCGATCCAACGGTGTACGAATCCTCTGTTACGATTTTGCGGTGGCTGTCTGGTGGATATGCGGATTGACTTTCTCTCCTCTCTTCACTCTTGTTGGCTGCTATATTCTTACTAAAATGAAACCTCTCTACAACCCTAATATGACCTCTCTCCACTTAAACAAGTGAGACAAAATGGGCTTACACATTTGGGTCTTTCTCCACATAGGAAGGGAACCCAAAACCCAACAAATCTCCCCCTCACAACTATGTGGAGATAACCAAACCGGGCGATATCACAACAAGTTTCAAATTTCCCTCTTGGTAGTGCTTTAGTCATCATATCAGCACCATTATCATCGGTATGAACTTTAGCCAACTCCAACGACTTAGCATCCAAAGCATCACGTATCCAATGATACCTCACATCAATATGTTTGAACCTAAAATGAAAAGTTGGATTCTTACCAAGATGAATAGCACTCTGACTATCAACAAACAACAAATATTTGTCTTGAACAAACCCAAGCTCCTGCAAGAATTTCTTCAACCATAGCAACTCCTTGCATGCTTCGGTAATGGCAATGAACTCTGCTTGATAGTGGACAATGTTACACACTTCAACTTAGGCTGCCAAAGCCACGGCTCCCCTGCAAATCTAATCATATAGCCTGAAGTGGACTTCCTGGAATCAATGTCTCCAGCCATATCCGAGTCTGAGTACCCCACCAAAGTAGGCTCATCACCTCCAAAGCAAAGCTTCATACCAGCGGTACCACAAAGATATCTCAAAGTCCATTTCACAGCATTCCAATGCTCTCTACCTGGATTAGACAAAAGTCTACTGATTGTACCAACAACATGTGCTATATCTGGTCTTGTACATACCATTGCATACATCAAACTACCCACAACAGATGCATAAGGAACCCGTTTCATATCTAATTTCTCTGCTTCATTTGAAGGACTTTGTTTAGCACTCAGCTTGAAATGAGTAGCAAGAGGAGTGCTTACCGCCTTGGCATTTTCCATTTGGAATCTCTGCAACACTCTTTTTAACATAGTGTTCTTGTGATAGCCATAGCTTCTTCTCCTTTCTGTCACGCATGATTCTTATACCAAGAATCTATTTAGCAGCTCCCATGTCTTTCATGGAAAATGACTCGCCTAATTGCTTCTTTAACCTGTCAATCCTAGAAATATTTTTCCCAACAATAAGCATGTCATCAACATATAATAATGGATAATGAAGTCACCATTAGAAAACTTTCTAACAAAGACACAATGGTGAGAAGTAGTCTTCTTATATCCTTGGTCACACATAACAGACTCAAACTTCTTATACCACTGTCTCGGAGCCTGCTTCAAACCATATAGGATTTTTCTCAACCTACACACATAGTCTTCCTTGCCTTCAACTTGAAAACCATCGGGTTGCTTCATGTAAATCTCTTCCTCCAAATTACCATGAAGGAAAGCCGTTTTCACATCCATTTGCTCTACCTCCAAATCAAGAGTAGCCACCAAACTTAGCACGGTTCTAATGGATGACATCTTTACCACAGGCGAGAAAATCTCATTAAAATCAACACCCTTTCTTTGACAGAAACCCTTCACCACTAATCTGGCTTTATACCTCGGAGACGTAGAGTTACTCTCATGTTTCATCCTATAAATCCACCTGTTTTTCAAGGGCCTCTTGCCTTTAGGCAACTTCACCAAATCATAAGTGTGATTATCATACAAGGATTTCATTTCATCCTGCATTGCATCCATCCACTTTTGTTTGTCTTCACTCTCCATGGCCTCCCCAAAACATTCAGGTTCTCCCTTATCAGTCAAGGTTACATACTCATCAGAATGATACCTTGTAGATGGTTGTCCCTGCCTGTTAGATCTCCTGAGTTGGATTTGAGGTGGTTCAGGAGCATCACCAAGATTCTCATCCTGTGACATCTCATGTTCCTCTTCATCATCATCACCTGGAACATCTAACTCATCTCCAATTTGATGATCATTAACATAATCACGTGGCTCGCCATTCTGAACATTACCATCAACAATATCCGAATTATAAACAAGTAACCGAACTGGATCAACATCAAACAAGTTACTATCATTCTTGGGTGTAGTCTTCTCCACCTTATCAATGTCTTCAATGGTTTGATCTTCTATGAACTCTACATCACGACTTCTGACAAGCTTTTTCTCAACAGGATCATACAACCTGTAACCAAATTCATCTTGATCATAACCGATGAAGATACACTGCTTTGTCTTTGCATCCAACTTGGATCTTTCATCCTTTGGAACATGTACAAAAGCCTTGCAACCAAATACTCTCAAGTGATCAAACCTAACATTCTTGCCAAACCAAATTTTGTCTGGCACTTCACTGTTCAAAGCAACTGCAGGACTGAGATTAATAACATGTACCGCTGTGTACAGTGCCTTGGTCGCGCTGTCGCGCACGCGCCAAAAAGAACGAGCGGTTTGTAAAACTGTAGTTAGGGCGACAACTCGGATGTCGTCTCACAAGGACTCTTGAAGTGTTATTTATCACAAAAATCAGTTTTTTTTTGGGGGGGAGGGGGGGGGGGGGTGGTGGTGGATTGGACTGCAAATAAGAAACAAAGCAAACAAAGCAATGAAAACAGAGCAGTTGAAAAGATTATCAAATAGCTAAAGACGATTAATCTATTGTTCTCGATTTCCCAACTATCATCGGTTCATGCAATTCCAAGCCCTAAGCAGATTCTAATCCCCTCCCGGTTGTAGCAACAATTTACAAGCGAAACCACTACTACAGATATATGTCCCTATTCCCGAATTAAGCAAACGGGGTTAAGCCCTTCGTGAACTAAGTGAACACGAAACGAACAAACGTGAATTAAGCAAACGCGATTAATTATAGGAACATAATATCACCGAAAATAAATCAACACAACACAATATACTCCTGAATTAAGCAAACAGAAATATATAGCATGGCATTGAAAAGGGAAAAGCATACAAAACAGGAAATACAAGAACCTCAAGTGTAGTGGAAATCGATTACAATAGATTAATCTAAGAAACTTAGTTCTCCATGGAAAAACGAAAACACACAGAAAAATGTAAAAACAATGGAGAAGCAAAAAAAGTTCTTTCAATCTGCCCAGAACAACCTTTTATACTATTCAGAACTAAGCCCACTCGCGAGGCGAACACTCGCTCGCGAGGCGAATATTGTGAAGAGTCAGCAACGTTTGGTCTTCTCGCGGGGCGAAGCACGGCTCGCGTGGCGAGGAATGGAACAATCATGGCTTGGCTCTTGGTCTCGCGAGGCGAGACATGTATCCGCTAGGCGACACAGAACGGGTTGCATTTCTCTGGAACAGTCAGCTTCTAGGGTCGCGAGCCGAGGTGTTGTTCGCGGGGCAAACCAGAGAGGATGACATTTTTACTGTTCTGCTGGCTTTCAGGTTCGCGAGGTGAGAAAACTCTCGCGAGGCGAACTCCCTGTTTCTTTATTCCCTCAACTTCTATTTAACCTGAAAACAAAGAAATAGCTATAAGTGCATTATTTGACTCAAAACTGGCTAAATTATCCTAAAAATACTTTAGAGACTCAAAACCTTGCTTGAGGACAATCTAATCTAATTTGGGTGAAAATAGGATATAATTTGCACAAAACCCTGGTCATACTCGCCATAAAACTAGATGAGCCAAAGGCTTATCAAAATACCCCAAACTTAAACTTTTCTTGTCCCCAAGCAAACTAAAACTCAAAAATCAAAAAGACTCAAGACCTGGCAAGTTTAAGAGATTCAATCAACTTTGCATAGATTTCAAGCAATATATCAAAACAGTTTTCTTCAATATTCCCCCTTTTCAAACAAAGCAATCCCCACAATCATTCATTCCAAACAATTGAGAATTTCATCATTCAAACAATCATTAATCTAAGCAAGGGATCCAGTTACACACAAGAGGGAGATCACCAAATTCAAACAACTGCCTTCCTCACAAGGGCATTTAGTGTTCACTCAATCGCTCAGTTTGTGTCAGGCTATCAACATTGCACTCAATTTCACTTTTCAAGAACACTTCCCATAAATTTGATTTTCATCTCCAAATGATTCCCACAGAAAACATGCATGCATCATCAAAAGGTCTTTTATGGTTGTAATGGGGCCTGGCTAAGGGTAGGATATACAAAGGTACTAGGCTGAAGACCCTAGGAACTAAGAGAGCATGAGCTTTTTACACTTTGAATTTCACCAAGTTCCTTTTTTTTTCATTTTTCTTTATGCTTTTGGGTGACCACAGCCTTTTTATTCAAACAGCCTTTTTGGCATTTTTGCACTTTTTATTCTTCTTCTTTTTTTTTCTTTTTGGCTCCAACCTTTTTATTATATATATATTTTTTTCTTTTTTCTCAATCCCAACCAACACATCATATCCTTGTAGCCACCCCAAACTTAGTTTCTTGCAACCATTCTCTTTCTAAGATTCCATGCTCTCCTAATCCTAAGATCGGGTTAACATGGTTTTCCAGATTTTGGGCTTATAACATTAGGTTATCAAGAATTAACAGGCTAATCAGGCTCAATGGGGCTATCTAAGGAACATGCATTAGGGATGGTTATTTTAGGCTAAGTAGTTATTTACAAAGAAATTGCCTAAATCATTTGATGCAAACAAATAAACATGCAAACCATAAAGAGATTCAAGCAAATTCGGGAAAGTGCAACTTAAAAGTGATTTCACACAGTTAAAAACATGTTGGAGGCTCAAATCCTCACCTGGACAATTTTGCAAATTGTTTGACTGAGATTCTATCCCTAGTGTGTGCTTCCCTTCACCCCAAACTTATCATAAATCATGCCATCACAACAAAATCCCAAAGTTCAGTTTTCAATCACATGGGGATCACATTTCAAAAACAATTTTTTTTTTCAAGAAACCCATTGTTCAACCTAGGGGGAATCATCACATCAATCATGCAATCAATCTGTGCAAAATCAATCAAATTCAATCAAACTTGCCAACATAAGACTTAACACAATTTATTCAAGAGCTAAAAGAAAAAAAACAAGACAAAACAAAACCACAACTAGTTCCCTCCCCCACACTTAAAACATGCATTGTCCCCAATGAAACAACATAACTATAAAATCAGAGTGAGGGAAAGGAAAGGGTACTCCCTGATCAAGTGTCAGTGTAGGTGGGAGCTTCCGCCTGGATCCCATTGCATGTAGCATAAAACCAAGGAGATAGAGTTCATTTCATGGTCCCATAACTTGCATCTTTGATATATGAGTGAGCACTTGACAATGATGGTGACCTTGCCCAATGCGGCGGACCCATCACTTCCTCTTTGTGCAAAGATGACCGCTTTCTCAACAAAGTCCTCCCAATAAAATTGGGATTCAACCCCTTGAACTGGCCATGGTGCAAAATCTAGTCCTTCTGGTGGTTTCGCAGGGGGAGGTGGCAGATAGGTAGGGAGGGTCTCCGGTGCTGCTTCATCTTCTGCATGTTCCTCATTCACTGCACTGATAAATCTATCACCTGCTAAACATACAGCAATTTCAGCACATACCACACAATGGTTAGTGTTAGTACAATCAGGACATGAAGAAATATTATCATAGCCAGAAACAAATAGAAAATCAGAAAACAAGTCCTCATGGGTGTCCTCAATAGTCTCAGAAAGCAGCTCTATGTGGAAAACGGAGTGCTCTTCCAATGGATGTTTCCCTGCATCAAAGATGTTAAACTTTGCCACAATATCACCAAACTCCATAGACATGGTCCCATCATCAACATCAATTTTAGTCTTAGCTGTCTTCATGAATGGTCCGCCCGAGGATAATTGGTGTTTCTTTGGAATGTGTCTCTCTTGCCATGTCCAGGTGTGTAGAAGTCTGCAGGGAAGATCAACTCATCAACTTGTACCAAGCACATCTTCTACCATTCCCATGGGCGGAGCACTTGGTCTGTTGGCCAATGGATAATGATACTGTATACTACAAGGGACCAAGATCAAGGTTATTGAAAATAGAAGTAGGCATGACATTTATAGAGGCTCCCAAATCCAACATGCAATTTTCAAATTTTTGTCCCCAATAATGCATGGAATAGTAAAAGTGCCTGGATCCTTGCACTTTTGTGGTAGGGCCTGAGTGGGTGCTAGAACAACAACTCCTTCTGGTGCAGGCTTAGATTGGATAAGAGCTGAAACATTTCTTCCCAAATCAACTCTCTCATTATTCTTCAACTTTCGCTTGTTGGTGCATAGATCCTTCAGAAATTTGGCATACTTAGGCACCTGCTTGATCACATCTAGAAGGGGAATATTCACAGCTACCTTTCTGAACACATCTAAAATCTCCCTTTCCTTGTCTTCACCACCAATCTTCTTATTTTTCTGAACTCTGTGTGGGAAGGGGATCGGTGGTATGTACACTTTCTCGGCTTCAACATCAATCGAAGGCTCGGGAGTCACCTCAGCGGTGGTCTTCATCTTTTCCAGAGGCTGCCTCAACAACTTTTCCAGATCTCAGAGAAATGGCACTCACATTAGGATTGGAGACATTGGGATTTATCACTGTTTGTGCAGGCAGTTGACTTGTTCTTTGAGCTTGTTGTATGTTATTTATGGAGGTGGCCAGTTGTCCAACCCGTGTCTCTAAATTTTGAATCTTTGGCATCCGTTCGCTGCGTCGTATCTCGTGAGGCTTGGAGCTGTCCAATTTGTGTAGTTATTTGTGAAGTCATTTGTTTGAACAGGTCCTCTAGTGAAGGTCTAGAAGGTGCAGAAGTGGTCACTTGAGGAGGATTCTGAGGTGCTGCCATCGGTTGTTGTTGGGATGAGTTCCCATACCGAAGGTTAGGATGATTTCTCCAGTTTGGATGGTACCTATTTGTGGAGAGGTCTAGAATGTTGTACCGATTCTGACTGTTTCCTTGATTATAGGGATGAACTGCATAAGCCTGAGACAGATCAGTGACGAACTCTTCCTTCGGAATGGGGCATGCATCATACGGGTGCTCAGGAGAGTTGCACATGCTACGCAACCTTGCAGGCTGAACCCTATCTATTGCCAATTGCCTTACAAAATAAGTGAGCTCATCCATTCTATTCTCAAGGGCCTGGTTGGACGAAGAGCTATGGACCTCATGCACACCTCTTGTCTCAACAGAATTTCTCCTGGTAGTAAACTGCTAGGAATTCAGTGACATATTTTCAATGAGTTGCTTGGCAGCAGCTGGGGTCTTATCAACAAGAGCTCCCCCACTAGCAGCATCCAAAATATTCCTATCCATCGGCAGTAACCCCTCATAAAAGTACTGGATAAGAAGTTGTTCAGAAATCTGATGCTAGTGGCAACTGGATACCAAATGCTTGAATATTTCCCAATATTCAGCCAACGACTCATTCCCTTGCCTGATGCCACTTATTTCCTTCCTTATTGACGCAGCTCTGGAAGCAGGAAAATATCTCTCTAAGAAAACCCTCTTCAAATCATTCCAGGTGGTGATAGAGTTTGGCTCAAGATATAACAGCCAATCCTTTGCAGCTCCTTGGAGTGAAAATGGAAAAGCTTTCAGCTTGATGCTATCCTCAGTTACTCCCTCTAATCTCGAGGTTGTGGAGCAGACAACCTGGAATTCCTTCAAGTGCTTGTGTGGATCCTCACCTGCAAGACCATTAAACTTTGGCAACAAGTGAATGAAACCAGATTTTAATTCAAAAGGAGTATCAGCACCAGGATATGAAATACACAATCCATTATAATTTACATCAGGGGCAGCAAGCTGTCTTAATGTCCTTTGGTCACCCATGTTTTCAAAAACAGTTTTAGAATTAGAATGACCACTAGTGCTAGGCCGAATTTCTCTACGGCGTGTGTGCAGTGTTCTTTCAATTTCAGGATCAAAATCACACAATTTAGGGCAATTAGACCTAGTAGCCAGACCAATTCAAAACAAAAACGAAAATAAAAGAAAGAAAAGAAAAATAAAATGTGAAGAATAACAAACAAGAGTCCCCGACAACGGTGTCAATTTTTGGTCGCGCTGTTGCGCACGTGCCAAAAAGAACGAGCGGTTTGTAAAACTGTAGTTAGAGGCGACAACTCGGATGTCGTCTCACAAGGACTCTTGAAGTGTGAAGAATAACAAAAATCAGATTTTTTTTGGGTGGGTGGGGGTGGTGGGGGTGGTGGATTGGATCGCAAATAAGAAACAAAGCAATGAAAACAGAAGCGATTGAAAAGATTATCAAATAGCTAAAGACGATTAATCTATTGTTCTCGATTTCCCAACTATCATCGGTTCATGCAATTCCAAGCCCTAAGCAGATTCTATTCCCCTCCCGGTTGTAGCAACAATTTACAAGCGAAACCACTACTACAGATATATGTCCCTATTCCCGAATTAAGCAAACGGGGTTAAGCCCTTCGTGAACTAAGCGAACACGAAACGAACAAACGCGAATTAAGCAAACGCGATTAATTATAGGAACATAATATCACCGAAAATAAATCAACACAACACAATATACTCCTGAATTAAGTAAACAGAAATATATAGCATGTCATTGAAAAGGGAAAAGCATACAAAATAGGAAATACAAGAACCTCAAGTGTAGTTGAAATCGATTACAATAGATTAATCTAAGAAACTTAGTTCTCCATGGAAAAACGAAAACACACAGAAAAATGTAAAAACAATGGAGAAGCAAAAAAAGTTCTTTCAATTTGCCCAGAACAACCTTTTATTCTATTCAGAACTAAGCCCACTCGCGAGGCGAACACTCGCTCGCGAGGCGAATATTGTGAAGAGTCAGCAACGTTTGGTCTTCTCGCGGGCGGCACACGGCTCGCGTGTCGAGGAATGGAACAGTCATGGCCACGGTCTTGGTCTCGCGAGGCGAGACATGTATCCATGAGGCGACACAGAACGGGTTGCATTTCTCCGGAGCAGATCGGCTTTCGGGGTCGCGAGGCGAGGTGTTGTTCGCGGGGCGAACCAGGAGAGGATGACATTTTTCTTTGTTCTGGGCTTCTTCGAGGTTCGCGAGGCGAGAAAACTCTCGCGAGGCGAACTCCCCGTTTCTTTATTCCCTCAACTTCTATTTAACCTGAAAACAAAGAAATAGCTATAAGTGCATTATTTGACTCAAAACTGGCTAAATTATCCTAAAAATACTTTAGAGACTCAAAACCTTGCTTGAGGACAATCTAATCTAATTTGGGTGAAAATAGGATATAATTTGCACAAAACCCTGGTCATACTAGCCATAAAACTAGATGAGCCGGGTCGATCATGCCTCACCCCAATAATGCTTGGGTAACTTAGCTTCAAAAACCATACATCTCACTCTCTCAATCAATGTCCTGTTCATCCTCTCTGCTAAATCATTCAGCTGAGGAGTTTTAGGAGGCGTCTTTTCATGTGCAATACCTTGCTTCTTGCAATAGACATCAAAGGGTCCACAATACTCACCACCATTGTCAGTACGAACGCATTTCAGCTTCTTGCCTGACTGTCTCTCAACCAAAGCCTGAAACTGTTTGAACTTCTCCAGCACTTGATCTTTTGTCTTCAAAGCATACCCATAGTTTCCTGGAACAATCATCAATAAAAGTAACAAAGTAGAGGGCACCACTAAAGGATTTTACCTTCAATAGGCCACACACATCTGAATGCATCAACTGAAACAACTCTGACTTCTTTGAGGGAGGATGCTTCTTGAAGGATACTCTAGTCTGTTTACCAGCCATGCAATAAGAACACTTTTCCAACTCTGCACTCTTCAATCTCGGAAGTACATCCTTTTTGGCTAAACAATTTAACCCTTTTTCATTGATATGACTAAGCCTTCGGTGCCACAAAGATGCCTCCATATCCACAGCATTCACGCTGTCTTTAGCAACCAAAGCTTTTGTCCAATATAGTTTAGAAATTTTCTCCCTTCTAGCCACAACCAAGTTACCTTTGATGAGTTTCCACTTTCCAGAACCAAAGTGATTATCATAACCACCCTCATCAAGCAATTGCACAGAGATCAAATTAAAGCGGACATCCAAAGCATGTTTGACTCCTTTAAGCAACAACTGCATTCCCATGTTGGTTTGCAAGCGAACATCACCAACACCAATCACCTTAGACACACCATCATTACCCATCTTCAACACTCCAAAGTCTCCTGAAGTATAAGATCTGAAGAACTCCATCCTCGGTGTAACATGCAATGTAGCACCACTATCAATTATCCACATGCTCTCATCTGATACAAGATTAACCGACTCATGGTCACGGAGAATAACAAGATCATCACCAGTAGCAGTAGTGACACGGTCATCATCATCATGATCCCTCTTTTCTGCTTACCCTTCTTGTCTTTGTTCTCCTTTTTCCACAGAAAACAATTCTTCTGTATGTGCCCTGTTTTGTGACAATAATGACACTCCACATTCTTGTATCGGGACTTGGACTTGCTCTTGCTTCTCTCTCTACCACCTCTCGGTTCTTTTCTCTGACTTCTCCCCTATTTTCAGTGACAAGCACCTCGGACTGAGATGAAGTACCCTGTACCTTCATTCTCATCTCCTCATTAAGAACACTACCCTTTGCCATTTCCAAAGAAACAACACCATTAGGGGTTGAACTTGTAATAGAAACCCGAAATGTCTCCCAAGACTCTGGTAGAGATAACAATATAAATAGTCCCAAAAGCTCATCATCAAACTTGATACCCATTCCTGACATCTGATCAAGGAGCCCTTGAAATTCATTCAAGTGATCTGAAATGGAAGTCCCCTCCTTGTACCTCAAACTAGTAAAGCTCTTCAACAAGTACAATATATTATTCCCTGATTTAGAGGCATACAAGGACTCTATCTTTGCCCACAAATATTTTGCATATGTCTTATTTGCAATGTGATTATAAACATTATCTTCTACAAATTTTCGAATAAAACCACACACCTGTTGATGTTCAAAATCCCATTCTTCATTCGACTTGGCATCCGGCTTCTGAGTAGCAAAAACAGGAAGATGCATATTCTTCACAAAGAGCAAATCCTTCATCTTGCCCTTCCAAAAATAATAATTAGTGCCATTCAAACAGACCATCTTTGTGTTTGCCTCCATCATTCAAGCAAGTCAAAATACCCCAAGTCAAGTAGCTCTGATGCCACTATGATGGGGGGAACAACAATGCAATAGTGTAATTAACACAATAACAAAGCAATACGCAGCGGAAATAAACCCCCCCAAACTTGCAAAAATCTGTGAGGAGCAACAACAAATATATGGCAGCAAATAGAACAACACAAACATAAAAGGGACACCAAGATTTTAACGTGGAAAACCCCTTAAAATAAGGGTAAAAACCACGGGTCGTCCAGACCATAGAAACAACTCCACTATGATCAAATAAGGGTACAAAAGAGTCTCCAACAAGTGCACAAACCGTGCTAACAATCAACCAAAACAACCAAGCACCAATGCTTACAAATGAGAAACAAGAAGATGAAGTTTACCTCAAAAACAGAGCCACTGTGTGAAGCCAAAATCTCTCACTTCAACCTCGTCTTGAAAATCCGAACGGTGAGAATGAAGAACCACACGTCCTGAACCTGTTGTAGAAATTTCAGCCCGATCCAACGGTGAACGAATCCTATGTCGCGATTTTACGGTGACTATCTGGTGGGTATGCGAGTTGGCTTTCTCTCCTCTCTCCTCTCTTGTTGGCTGCTATATTCTTACTAAAATGAGACCTATCTACAACCCTAATCTGACCTCTCTCCACTTAAACAAGTGAGACAAAATGGGCTTACGTATTTGGACCTTTCTTCACATAGGAAGGGAGCCCAAAACCCAACATGAGTGTGATTGAATGGGTGTGTTGTGTGTATCTTTGGCTGGTATATTGTACGAATATGGGGATGGGTGTGCTGTACGTATAATTGATTGGCACATTATATTTATATTGAAAGTAAAATGAGTGTGTTGAATGTATATTTTTTGTTGACATTAGAATGGGAAATAAAGGAAACTTTGCTGGAGAAATAGGCAGCAGCTGCAACCGAAAATGTTTGAATGTTGCAGCAGTGCCAGGCTTGGTTTCAGTGTTGGACAACAAGGGGAAAATAATGCCACTGCCCCCCTGTTCATTTTGCAGCAATTTGGGCATTTTTGCCCAGGGAACAAGTGTTGTGTTGTCTTATTTTTAAGGGAAATTACATTTAGTTCTCTTGGAATAAATGTGAGGGTTTTTTTTTTTTTTGATAAAAAATAAATGTGAGGGTTGAGAGGTATATTTATCACATATGATGATATTGGGGTTGATGTAGATTAGAAGATTTTTTTTTAGATATATGAATGTGTATAAAAGTGATGAGGATAGATGCACTTTTAACATTATTGGGTATCGTTTACAAGTGGTTATTTTATTATGTAAACTTGAATATATGGTTTATTATAGCAATATGAGAAAAAAGTGGATTTTATTTGATCAAGTTATATTATTAGCTTGGTTGAGAACACTTTGGATTTAATGATGATGCTGAGATATGATTAAATGGTGGGTCATTAAAGCGAAAATAAATAATGTGGAAATCATGTGAATTTTTTTAAGTGCTATTGGGCAAATCATATAAGTGTATTTTTCCTTATCATCTTAATGGCGTTATGTGCTTAAATATTTTTGTTTTCTTTTTATCCTATATAGTTACTGATGCATAACTCATTCACTTAGTGGTTTAGATGCAGGTAAGGGAGCTGCTGGATCATCCCGAGTTGCCCCGACTTTGAGTGGGGTTTTCTAGTGCTATGCCTCACTTGGGTTTTATCATTTTGATATGGAGTTAGTTACCTATAGTTGTCATTGATTATTGGTGTAAACATATATTTATACATTGAAATTTGGTTGTAATTCTTTTTATTGAAATGTGTTTGGGAGGCTTCGTGATTGGGAATGTACTCCTTTTCTTGGCGGTCATGACCTCGATTTTGGGTCGTGATAGATTTGTCACTATGTTGTGCACCTCACTTGTTCTACAAAATGCTTAGGTCAAGTTCTCCGATATTTGTCACTTGGTTATCCTGGTTTTTGGTCTAGGACCTTAGTCACGGTGTGAAACGTAGTGATTTTCTATTTGAGAGTCGAATCTTTATGTCACGACCCAAAAACAAGATCTGGGACCGACCAAAGAGGGGTAACAACCCCTAATCCAAGCCTTACCCAAATCAATAGTTTCAAATTCTTAACTTAAAATTAGTACTTAAGGTGCACAACCAAGATATTTTGGTTCAAAAACACATGATAGATAAATAAAAGGATTGCAATTGAACATTTCTACTTCTTATTATTTTTTTAAAAGCATATATAGTTTAATGGAAAACTCTAGAATTATTAACTAATAGCTTAGGGAAGGATTTTGAATAACTGTTCTAAATCCTAATTTCTTTAGCGACCGCTACAATCTAAAAAATTTCAATGTTTACCAAAAACATCATTAATCAAATAACTAGGAAATTAAATAAATTTATTTGGAGGTCGCGACATGGCACTAACTCCACACAGGGAGTTGGACAGCTCGGGATGATCGATAACTTACACAACTGCATTTGAGAAACTAAAAAGGGATGAGTTAAATAAACTTCGTAAGGGCTACACAAAATATAATCAAAATGATTATGCAAATCAAAGTATAAACCACAATATTTGTTCGAAACTAAACATGTTGTATGCTTGATTCAATCATAAAATTACTTCCATTTTATAGGCCAATCATGCCATGATGCTTGAACTTCCTCCTCAAAACAAATATAAGGTTTCCTTCGCACTACCAGGCGTTACGTATCGTCGTCCCCGATAGACGTCCATATCTCTATGCATCTGGGTGTTACGTATCGCTGTCCTTAGTTCATAACCATATATCACTGGGCGTTACGTCTCGCCGTCCCAAAGACAATATCATACTTATTGGGCGTCCCCAGTATACGACCATCTCATCACAATCAAGCTCTATTGGGTGTTACAATATATCCACGAAGAAATATAAGAGCTGGTGAAGAATGGTGGGCAGCTTGCAAAGTTAGATGAAAACTCTTTGTAGCCGAGACCTTCAATGATGAACATGAAGAATTTAATGACCTGAATACTAATGATTTTTACCAAGATGATGGATCCTTAGGAACACACAATATCAGCCGAGAAGATGAAGATGTTTTCTTACTCGATACAAGCGCCCCAATGGAAGAAGTGGGCATAAATGATATACATACATACATACATATATATATAGACACACACACACACACACACACACACACACACACACACACACACACATAAGCCAATGGACATTCCATTTGTTGATCAATTCATCAATGACAATGAAGATAGTGTAAATGATGAGTTCTTGGATAAAGATGAGGAACTATATGATTCAGTTTCAAATAGTGATAGTGGAAATTGTTGATGAATACATTTGTTGAATGTAGCTGGTTTTTACTTGTGTGATATTTTACTAGAGATATTTTCAAGCTCAAATTACTATGGGAGATGTTATTGTTAGTGTGAAAAGTTGTTTAATAGTAATCTGTTTACTATATATTAGTGTTAAAAACTGTTTATCTGTGATGGTTTTTCTCATAGATCTAGCATTCATGAAATACAGTAGAACCTCTATTTATATATATTGGAAAATGATCATATTGTTATCAATTTTTATTTTGGTGCAAAGTAGAGAGCTGCTGATGAAATGCATATATAGTGTGGTATGATTGCTGGACAACTTTGGATCTATTCTTCTTCTTCTTCTTTTTTTTGACAAAATGATATGTTCTTGTCTTTAATTGATGTGTTTTATTGCATTTTTTCTATGCATATGCAACCTGTAAAACTAATTGTAATTGAAGGGTATGTAGATATCTTAACATGGCAATCCGAGGTAGAGGAATTGGACGTGGTCGAGGGAGAGGTTGTTGTGATCCACAACAGCTTTACGAATCATGCACTGATCCACCCCCACCACCATATACTTCAGTTTCCCCAAGTATTTGTTTGCTTTTGCTGGTATGTTTACTTTTGGCCTACTTATCGCTTGCCTTTTCTTGTTTTACAGGTGTCAAGGATGACCGAACAAAGGGCAAAAGCAAGGACTGGTTAAGGATCTTTAAGCATTAAAAAATCAGCAGAAATACACTGCTTTTAATTCTGAAGAGAATGATAAATTTTATGACTCTGATGATGGTGAAGATTTAGAGATGCATCTCATTAGGGAGAAAGCCCGTCAACGGCAATTGCTTAGGCAAGCAAGCAGTTGATGCAAATAATGTGAAAAAAGGTATTGGAACCATTGTTATGACAATATTATTTGTGTTTAAGTGAATGAATCTGATATATAAATGAATTTGTGTTAGCTATATGTGTGGACTTAGAGTATACATGAGGCATTTTCAGGTGCAATGGAGGCATTTTCAAAAAGGAATAGTTCTGGGCATGGACTACATAACACTCAGGAACCTTGATTTTGACAAGGCTTGCAGTTCTTCTCATAATGGCGAAAGGCATCAAAAAGACCTGTCATATCAAGCAGCAGACCACAATTCAAGAAATGATCAGATGCTCATAGGCATATTGTTGATTCATTTGGAGCTTCAATGGTTAAGCCACAGTTGGCTGCTCATGGAGATTCATCAAGGTTTGTTCCAATGATTCATTTTTGATTTAAAATAATTAACCAAATTAGTAACTATCGACTTGATTAATCACTTATCTTAATTTGAAATATGGATATAAGTTTATTATAAATTGCAATCATGCCATCTTTCTTCCGTCAAAATTATATTCAATTTAACTACCAAAGCTGTTATGCATGAAAATGATTTACTAATATGATGTTGTCTTGTGGGGTTTTCAATTTTCATGCACTACAAGAAATGTGATTTTTAGTAACCAAAATTTAGTGACGAATATAAAATTGGTCACTAATTATATATTATTTGTGACTATGTATTATTTCGTCACTAATATTATCCACAATAGTGATTAAACAATAATTCATCATTATAATTTTGTCTTTAATGACCAAAATATATGCGTCACAAATAACCCGTCACTAACATTATTCATAATAGTGACTAAGGGACAATCCGTCACTATAATTTTTTTAGTAATGACCAAAATATAAGCATCACAACTAATTTGTCACTAATATTAATCATAATAGTGATTAAGTAACAATTCGTCACTCAATTTTATTGTTAGTGACAAAATATGTGTCATAAATAATTCGTCACTAATATTATTTAGAATAGTGACTAAGCGACGATTCGTCACTATAAATTTATCATTAGTGACCAAAATATATGTCACAAAAAATTATCATTAAGATTATTCATAATAATGGCTAAGCGACAATTCACCATTATAAATTAATAATCACAAATTGTTTCCTCTTATATAATGTAAATTATATCTTATTGATCTGACCATCAGTTTTTTTTTTAAATAATTTTAGATTTATTGCTTGATAGGAAAAAAAAAAGATAATGCTAACGGGGGGACTATTGCTTGAACAAACAACCGCACGAGATGTTGAGAATGTTTTGGGAGATACAATTTAGCTCATTCGTGGAACCCAATGAAATAATTATCTCAATCATTCTTCCCGCTATTGTTAATTAATTTAATTGTTAAAAATGTTAAGCAAAAATTATTATTAATAATGATTTATTATTACTTTAAAATAATTTTTAGAATAGAAGTTGAGTTGATGTTCATTATATTTAGCTATATTAAAATAATTAAAAAAAATGAATACAGGTGCTATAATAATTAATTATGAACTAAAAAAATACGTAATTTCAAGAAAGAAATAAACTAAACATAGCAAATAACAAAGTTTGTTTCACGAAGTAACATATAATATTAATTAATTATCATCGGTATCGTATTCATCAATATCATTGCTGTCAGTTGAATAAAAAAGGAGTTATTAATGTGGAGGATGTGACATCCCAGTTTTTCATCTATATGATTAATTATTTTATTTGAATGATTAATTATCTGGACGGTTATTTTTGTTTATTTTTATGTAGTTTAGTTTGAGTAATTTTATTTACTCATTTAAATTAATTTATTGGGTGCGTTAATATTAATTGCGTTACTATAGTGTATACATGTTTGCAGTCAGATAATATTATGCTATTATCACTATTATTCATTGTTTAGAATATTATTTTAAATAATATGATTGGAAGAAATTTATTCTCGGATTTTACTCTATTTAATTTTAGATTTGAAAATAAATTAGTTTAGTATTAATTGGAGATTATTTTGGATCATTAATTTTCTTGGTTGACCAATTCAATCATTAATATCTACTCTAATTCAAAATTTGAAATTATATATTTTCACTCATTGTTTTTCGATCCAAGAACCAATATTATTCTTATCTTTTAAAACTCTATCTCAACCACTCATTTTACTTACTACTACCCAAAATAAAAGGAAAAAAATGTGTTATTTTTTTTCCCTCCTCCCCTCACGTACTCGACAACCCCTCCCCTTTTCTCTTGTTTTTCTTTCCTTAATTTCTTTCATTTATCCTCTTCTTTCTTCATCTATCAGAACACATTCCCTTCACTCTCTCTTCACCTTAAGGGTGTGTTTGGTTCAAAGGAAGGGAAGAAGAGGGGAGGATTTAATGGAAGGGAGGGGATGAGAGGAAATAACATTTTCATATTTGATTCGGTGAGGGGAGAGAGGATTTTAAAACAAAATTTATTTTTACACCCTTATAATGATTTATTTAAAATAAACAAGCGAGGATGTTTTGGCCATTGTGAGAAAAAAAAATTTAAAATCCCTCCTCCTTCCAAATCCCCTATCTTGGATAGGATCCAAAATTAAGTGAAGTGGGATTTTGCTCTCCTCCCCTCCACTTAAAAAAGTTGAATCAAACATGCTGAATTTTAAAAATCCCTCCTCCCCTCAACCAAACAATACCTAACTCACCCTCCTTCTTCTATCGAGCTCATAACACGTCCTGTGTGCATTGATTTTAATTATCTTTGTTCAACGTGTTAAAATATAATTAAATTATATTTTAATTTGAGAGTTAGAAAGTGTTTTTGATTAAAAATAAAATCATATCCATAGTCTACTTTATGGTAGAGGTTACGGTAAAATTTTCTGTTGAAAATTGAGACGAACGGGTCTGCGTTTTCCCCTAAGAACTAAGTTTATTGTGTAGAAAACCTAATTTTGACCCGTGAACGGGAGCGGTTAGTGTTTTTAATATGTTTCCTTCAACTTTGGTTATTTTGAAAATTTTCGTTCAAAAATAGAATATAATATTTTATTATGAAAAACGTCGGAAGAATTACAATCGGAAAATACAATAGGAGTGCGAAATGGAGCAGATTAGGGAGCACAAAAAGAAGTGAAGTGACTTGATGGGACTTGATGGAAATAAGTTATGACACACCTCCAAAAGTGTGATCATCACACTTTTCAAATTATAACATATTATATTCTAAAAACTTATTTTTTTCTATCTTCTTAAACCAAGCAAAGAGACAAGGTCAAAACTTGCTTCCAAGCTCATTCCTCTCTCCTCAATTTCGTGCCACTTCTCTCCTTTCTCTATATATACACCTCTCATTTTCACTTCCTCATCTTCCCCCTTCAAACTCCATTAAACCTCTCATCTTCTCCCTTTCTTCAAAAGTTCAAGCTCTTAAAGCTTTAGTTTTTATTCATCCTTTCTACTTAAGTTCTTCATTAAATTTCTTCCTTACACTAAGGTAATGCTCTCATATGAATCTTTTGCAAGTTTCCATCTTTTATTTCTTAGTTTACTTTATGTGTTCTTTATATGCTTTAAACTTCTAAAATCTCTAAATGGTAGAAAACTCCTTTGAGTTGAAACCACTTTCTATAGTCTTGTATTAACTTATATTTTCACATACTAAGAGATTAAAAAAATCTCTGCCTATCTCTTCCAATGAAGGCCGAATGCTTGCATTTGTGACCTGGGAAGTTTTTGTTCCAACTTTTGGAATATGATCATGTGTTTGAGTTTCTAACTATCCATTGATCTTAAATCTATAAATCTGAAGTTTTGATAGCTTGTCCTATGATGGCTGAAAATATGAATAAGTAAGCCTAGGATACTATGTTTCAACTTTCCAGGTATGATCGTGGATTTAGAACTCTTAATACCTTGTGATTCTAAAACCTAAGAGTATTGTTAAACAAAGAATATTTTTTCTTCATCATCCTATGATGGCCTAAAACTTAGTGTTTAGGTACTAGGATGTTTGGATTTTTATTTTCCAAAATGATCATGGACTTGAGCTCCATAAGATATTTGGATGCTAAGTCTAAGAGATTGGAAAGTTTAAGGATTTCTAATTGTTTATTCTATGTTATTAAAGATAGGATGTATTACTTACTTTTCCAAGATTTATCATGTACTTGAGTCCATAATATATTTGGATGATGTTTGCTAAGTAGATGACGGGCTAAAGATTTCTAACCCATAAATCCCATGGGCCGTAAAACTGGGCTACGGACCCACGATACTTTTCTTTTTTCCAAAATGATCATGGTTTGAGCTACCCAATACATATGGACGCTAAAGATAAGAGACAGAAGCTTAAATAATGCCAGCCTATTTTACTAGCTCTGGTCTAATACTCCTAAGCTAGAATCTTAGTGGGATTTTAATTCAACTTTGTTATGACTGTTGTATGGAACTCCTAACACTTAAAGATCATAAATCCATGAGTTGTATATTTTCGGGAATCTCTAACCCCAAGAATTAGTCTGGCCGAACCTACACCTTTGTGGTTTAGTGTCTTGTTTGACTTTAACTCGTGGATTTTGTGTTCACAACCTTAGGACTTCCATCATGTGGAAACGAGGACGTGTCGGGGTATACCCTCTTCGAAAGCATTTAATCTCCTTACCTTCACGGTATGTGGAGTTGCACTTTATGATGTACAACGGTGATTTGAGTTCGTGAGTCCTGATAACCTCAAGGGGAAAGAACTAAATATCGCGGAAGGGAGAAGTAGTATATTATATAACAACTGAGTGTCTACATTAAATCATAATAGGAGTCGAGTAATCGACAAGACCAAAATCACATTGAAAACATTTTCAAAAATCAATGGTGATTCTGTCATCGGAGGTTTATCGGATAGGTTGATTTATATTGTTGATGGTTGATTTGATTTTATTGCTGTCGCCGACCGCCCGTCCCGCACCGCTGGGAAAGAGGTAAAGATGTGTGTAGCCTTTTAAAATTTTTTATCGGGAAATCTTTAGAAAACCAATTATTTAAAGGCAAACTGATCTAAAAAGAGAGAAATGGAGTCCTGGGAGTTTGCACAGTGGTGGAAGGTATTAGCACTCCCACATCGCCTCTGTTTAAAAATACTTCACATTTCAAGTTAATTGTGAAAAACATTTTTATAACATTTTTAAATATTTATTTTACACTCAAATATCTTACACAAAATATTATTTTTAATTTTTAATATTTTAAATTTAATTAATTTATATTTTTAAAATTATTGCTTATAAAAACTAGAGAGTTGAAATATGCACATGAGTCCACACAGGAATCTTCTCTACATATCATGGACCTCATACACCATGTCCATGAGATCCCTAAAAAATTGAAAAGTTTAATTATTTTGATTAATTATTTTAACATAAAAGAGACAAAAAGGAAAAATTAGCTTTGCTGATAAGACGATTTATCCGGCTCTAAGTATTCCTGATGTATTGAAACCCAAAGCCACGTAGTTCTTTTGGAAAATGTCTGATCATTGGTTGATTTTAATTTTGATAAAATTTGATTTTTTTGATTTTTTTTGTTTAAAAAGGATTTTATTTAAAATAAATTCACCTTCGGACATAGTCCAAGATAGCAGAGTATTAGATTATAAACCCGTTACAATTCATACGACTTTTCGAGGATAACAAATGCTACATCAACGTCGAGATTTCATGAATAAAAGAGATTTTTATCTTATAAATTTTGATAGTAATTTTAGAGAGAAATTGAAAACATTTTATTATTTTAACAAAAAGGAATTTACTCTGTGATACCTCCATATAACACTGAAGATGAAAATTCATACATCAATATCAGTAGATCACATGAACTCAAAAGAAATTTTTGAGTAAATTCTTTTATTTAAAATAAGGACCGAAAATATTTTAAAAGTATTATTTTTATTTTTGATTTCTTTTGGATTTTCCTTCTTTTCACTTGAATTTTTTAGATTAAACATCTTTCTTCTATAAGAAAAAAAGATTGACTCCAAATAAAAGTGACTAATAAAGCAAATAAAAAAGAGCAAAACAAATTTTGGGGCTTCAAAACACATTGCAAGCCCCATGCCATCGACTTAATAATTTTAAACAAACACAAAGGCGAAAGAACTAAAGAAAAGACAGAGGCAAAATAACATAAACTTAGCCTCCATTGTTGTTACCAGAGAGAGGGTTGGGGAGCAAACGGAAACCAGCCGGCATTAGCGGTTGGGCACAGCTGTCTTAACGCCGGATTCACGCCGCGTAATGTCAGCTGCAGTTGAACGGGTTAAGGAGGTCGAAGGTCCGAGGAAGAGTTCGCCGCGGACAAAGTGAAAGCGCGCTGGCAGCAAATGCGCTGCCTCGGGTGCTGATTCGCGATGATGTATGCGATTCAGTTAGGCGAGATGCAAGGTCCAGGAGTCCGCGATCGAGACGGCCGAGGCGCCGGTGGTTGTCGCTGCGGCGGGATGGCGAAGGAAAAAGCTTGACGAGATTGGGTGGAGGCGCGCACTGAGTGGTGCGAATGGAAATGCAGGTTGCGGTGGCTCGCGGAAGCTTCTGTGGCGCGGCGCACTCGTGGTCTGCAAGAGAGGGCAGATGGCAGTTAGGAGAAGAAGATGGCTCTGGGCAGAAAAAGAAAAGAAAAAGAGATTAAAGAAGAAGGAGGGCTGGGCAAGCAGGAACAAGAAGATCGTGGTCCTCCTGTGATTTTCTTTTACATAGTTTTGTTCTTCTGCTTCGCTGGTCTTTCACAGATTTCTTGCCAATTTTTTTGTTTTGAAAGGGAAACAGAAATGAGGCAGTGAAGGAAGAATCCAAGCAGCTTTTGTACCATGGTTCTCCTTTCCCTCTCTTCATTGTCACTGTTTCAATCAATATATATACAAACAAGAAGATGACAAATCTTTCTTGTTAGGGCCAGCTGTGGTGGCTGCTGTGTGGGAGAGAACCACCCTTTGTCTCCACCACTTGCTGGCTAAATGCAGTAGGATAAAGTGCATCAACATCCCTCTTTTTTTTTTTTTTCGAAAAGAATAGATGACAAAGAGGGGCATAAGTACTGGAGTATAAGAAACAAAATTTGTATTTTTTATTTCTAAGCATTTTTCTTTTTTTTTTTTTTTTATATTTATTTGGGCTATAGCCCACATTTGCAAAAAGAAAATCAAACAAGAATATAACAAGACATATTTTTTTAATAATTTATATTTCTTTTGTTTCAAAAATTACTTAACAAAATTAGGTGTTCACAATG